>JALAJA010000359.1:0-16444 GCA_023376005.1 Doryteuthis pealeii | reverse complement strand
ATCATATAAAGAAGACGCGGCACTACATCCCTGCACATAATGACTCAACTCTTAAAAAATGTTTGTTTGTGATAACAGGTGAATATCAAGTCATAATCAAAAGCAAGTAACCCAATATTTTGTAAGCAGCGTAAAATGAGATTACCTCGCGAGTCTAACAGAGATTAACTACAGCCTCAAGTATGAGTAATAATTCTAAGTAAGATCCTGTCACCCTATGGGAATGGTTTGCCAATCAATAGAGATAAAGGCCGATTGCAATTCTCTCGAATAATAACTTTTTTCAGCGTGATAAACTTACCAGTTTACTACTACTTTATGCCGTGTGGGAGACACTTTGGAACCTTTATGCGATACGTTTGAAACTGCTCTGATATTTTGCGAGTGATAACACTGTTTTAACAGATTTCAAAGTAAGATAGCCGACTTACCCAAATCAGTTTTCATTCATCATATTTTGTATCTTTATGAAGATTACAAATGATATACGTCATGCATTTTTTCAATTACATGTGTAGTTTAACCGTGCTTTCAGTAAATTTGGAATGAAACCAAGACTAGAATTAAACTGTCTTGCTGTAGCACTGCGCACACGAAACGATGTGAAAGTTTCTTTTGGATACAGGAAATAAAGAAAGCTCGTGTCTTCACGCATGCGTTATAACCAATCTTGAACTTTGCAGCTGCCCACATTTATCAATGTCTGTGATATCATTATGAAGAAAGAGAAGACTGCTACACAACTAATAATTAAAAACAAAAAACAAAAGTCATAGTCATCGCGTTAATTCTTTTCTGGGGGGTTGTTTTACGCAATCAACCCGTGCGGTCATTTAAATCCGATAAAGTTTTGAAATAAACCAATCGTAATGGATAATACAATTTTTTTATAATACTTTTTCTATTTAACCCATAGATGGACCCTAACAGTACTACCCACTCCGTCAGAGTGATCAGCGACAAATGCGATAATGGTTGCTCCACATTCCCCAAACCTCCAAAACTGGAACCTCCCATCAGATATGAGTTTAAAACGTCATTCCAAGACATGTAGACCCGCAGCCACCGCCTTCTACACCCAATGATAAAAAGTGGTGGGGCTCCATAAGGCAATTAGGTGAATAAAGCTAGCTGACTGACAGCCCGATTATCGGAGGACCTCTCCGACCACCCTCTAGCCCAAATCATGCAAATGAGTATTGCAGTCATGAACTGCTCACCACCTGCTCTATCCTTAAGCATCAACGGTCACCACCCACAGCAACAGTGGCCCCATTGGGAGTTCTTACCCCTCTGCAGTTGTTGCAATCGGTGCATTCTAACGCCCCAAGCACAGCGGGTTGTAATTCTCCTTCCTTCCATCTAACTGGCTCATCAACATCCGCGAATAAAAACGAAATACCCAATGTTGTTGAAACGAAGAGATTAGGAATTTCCAACTGAAAGCACATAGCCACTTCAACAACAAATAGCTAGATAATTTCATGCATATATAGACACATTCATCAATTTACCTAATAGTTATTTACTAAGTTAGCTTAGATGTGCACAAGCCTGAAGTATGGTCCATGTGAGAAAATCTAGCTTGCTTAACCATTACACCAAAGTAACCTTGTATCGCTATTCTGTTTCAAGATAGCAATATACACAACACATCCGAACGCGCGTGCACCACTGACACACATAACACAACACATATACACACACACACACACATACACACAACGCACACACACCCGCACGCACACACACACACACACACAGATAATATATACATATATATAGAAGAGAAGAGAGAGAATATGAGAATAAATTGAAGAAGCAGAGACAGAGTTATTATAAAATGCATAAGTAATGGTTTGAACGATTCCGATTTTCCTACATGAAAAACCACATCAAAAGAGAAACTGCCTTTACAAGCCCTTCGACCACTCAATCAACCCACACTAGCTTTCCATTAGTCGATATTCTACAATAACGTCACACGAGTTCGCCTTGCTGTCTCCAGCAATGTCCAAACATTTTCTTGATTAGTCGTACTAAATGTTTATGTATAGAAGCGATGACTTATAGCTTGTTTTGCGGGTGTGCGTCTGCTTCCGACTCAAGCAAGCACGAACTAAAATATAGCAAACCTTTTTATCTCTCGTATATCTTATTAAAATGCGCATTTTCAAAAGAAATATATCCATTCACCTTTTCAATGCAATCAATAGTTTTAATGAAGCAAAGAAACAAAAATTAGCATCATGTATAATAACCTATAAGTATTATCCACATCAACATATCTAAGTGAGAATATAGTAGAAATAAGATTTCCATAACAAAATATATCTTTTATTATAAGCAAAGGCACGCATCAATACTTTGCCTAACATCTTAAAAACAAAAAAAGCAAGAAAAAACGATTCTGTTTAAGAAGTTGAAACAAAAGTTTAAAATCGATGAAAATTCCATGTCTCCAAAAACATTTGCATGAAACGTTGTTTGTCAGCAAATTCTTCAGAAAGCACGAAATGTCGCGTTTCTATATTGAAAATCTTCTTTTCTCCAATTATTTTATCTTTAGCCGCCTAACAAACAACTAAATATCATTCAAAACATTTTTGTGGCGTTGCTATTGAGCAGGCCATTCAACTTAACTCATATAACATTTCTTGATTCTGTCTTCTCCAATCCAAACAGTGGACAAAATCTGTTTCTCCAAATTCGAATAATAAGTTATTCTTTTTGTGTTTTTATTTTGGTTTGTCTGTTGGCGGGTTCTTGTGTCTATCACAGAACTACCTTCAAGTAGCGGCAGGGATTTTGCTCTTGTTTTCATACCCAACATTTGTAGCACTCATCCCTTCCCATCATAAATGAAATTTTCTCTTTTATTCTATTCATCTTGAACACAACAACTATATCACATCTATAATCTAGAGTCTGTCTAAGATTGATATACCCAGATCGTTTTGGCAAAACCGATTGCCTCTTTTTATGTTTGCCAAATTCCTCCACACGATGGTTGATATAGATTTTAAACGGCATGTCGACTAATCTAGTATTTTTATCACCCGAGTGAGGGAATCCGCATTATTATACTTTCATATTTACACTGTTTGAGTTTATGAAATTTTTTTACATATTCTATCGAATACATAAATTTTTTCCCAGAACTATTGACTCTTAGATGGACCCTAATAATACATCACTCCTGTCAGAGTAACATTGCGATTTTGCACAAAAGAGTAACTTCACACTCCTTATATCCAAAACTAGAGCCTCATCATAAGATTGCAATTTATTCATACCTAGGCTCCTTTCATTTTTTTTTGGGGGGTGCGTTCTTCTGCAAACGATACTAAAAAACGATACGCTACTTCACGACCAACACTCACAACATGTTTCCTTTTGGGTTATTATTATAGAATTCAAATACAACAGATTTTCTTTTTTCTCATCTTACATTTTATTTTATTCATTTAGAAACCGTTCTTATTCGCAGTTTATTTCTGGTCCTTTCTCTTTTTGTTCCATTACAATTACTTTGATTTTTGTATTTTCCATTTGATTCCTCATCATTTCTATTTCTTTTTTCTTTCTTTTTTTCAATCACAAACTTCGTTTCTTCCTCGTTTTAAATATTTTGCATTCCATTTGTCCCTTCTCTATTTTTCCTTCTTCTCAGTATTTTTATTTATTTCATCCGCTTCTATTTTTAAAAATTCCGTTCTTCTCTTTATTTTTCATTCTTCTTTCCATCATTGTTTTATCTTCTTCTTGCTTTCATCTTCGCCTTTTATTGTTACACCGCTTGAAGTATATAAGAAAATATGCCAAACCTTTTCAACTGTATAAATATCAATTCCTAAATATCAATCCCTAAAACACTAGATATTCTATAGAGATGGAGTTTTTTCTGTAAACAAACTAAAATATTCTATTCTAATCAAATAAGCAATAAATAAACAACCAATAAGCAAGAAAAGACATGAATTAGCGAACATTACAAAATAAACGCATGCATAAATGAATAAAACGAAATACATTTATTTTATACATTATAAATAAATTAAAAATTGATTTCTTTATAAATCAAAAGATCATCGGATCATATAAAGCGTCACATTTTTAAAAAATGATTTTGATTTGCAGTTTGAATAAAAGTTGAAAATCTGAATATAAGAATTATAAATATATCGTCATTTCAATAATAATAAAAAACAAAGCAAAACAAAAACCATTATTATGTGAACAAAAAATATAACATTTTAACCATTTATAAAATTTTATGGAAGAAAACCGATGACAAAATACAAACTTTTTAATCGTGAATGAATTGAAAGATAGAAAACAGGACAAAAATAATGAATGAAAGTGAGAGAAAATAATAATGAAAGAGCGAAATGAATGAAAGTAAAAAAATAAAAAAGTTTTTAAAAATGAATAAAAGTAAAAAAAAAAAAAGAAATGAATAAATAATAAAAAAAAACAATGAAAATAATAAATATATCATGAAGAATGAAATTAAAACATACAATTTTGATTATTGTTTTTAAATCTAACATGAAATCTAAAATAACCGAAGTGCGTGAAAACTGTAAAAAATTTAAATCAATATTTATTTAATCAGAATATTTAAAGTAAAACCTCCGAGTCAGTAAAATTCATTTCAATAGATTAAAATCGCCACATACATCACATATTCACACACAATGATTATTATTGCAATCAAATTTTGCCAGATTAGGAGACAAAACTAAGATTATCTAAAAGACAAATATATATAATATATAGATATATATATATATACTTTATATATATATATTGTGTGTGTGTTGTGTGTGTTGTGTTGTTTAGAGACAAATTGACCCATTGGTCATCCATTGAGTCCGGGTTAGATTTTGAAAAAATCACATGATAATATTATTTCGCTAATTTAAATTTTAAAATAAGTTATTTAAACTGGAGTAAACGTTTTCATTTGACCAAAAGAAAAACAGAGAAGGGTAACTTAGGTTGATTTTTAATTTGCAGCTAATTAGGATTTTAATAATGTGATATCCATGACAATCTCTTGTCAAAACCTTACCCTATCATTCAATTCTTCTCTGAGTCCTCTGCTCAGCATCCAGATCTGCGCAGAGTCGTTCAATGTAAGTCTTTGCTTCAACGCGTTCACACTGTGTGCCTGTGTCTGTTTCCATAAAAAAAATGTCACTTTACGATTTGTCCTGATCCTCCAAGCAGTCTTGTTCATACTTACATCGATGTTGTCTGATAAGTGGCAAGTGGCCATTACAGCTGCTTTCTCGTGGCGTGTTGCTCCACAACTTGTTTAAAATTACAGACTGCATGCTGTGCAGTATTCCCTATGCCACTATGTTAGTGTCCAAGTGCGTACATCAAAACAATAGTAATGATACAAACTATGGCTTGGAAGAAAAACCTTTTTTCACTTAAAGGTGGGGTCAACGTTTCTCATTTCAATAAAAATCCATAAATTTTAAATATCTAGAAATACTCAGTAACTACCTTTACTCAAACATGAAATATTTTTAATTAAAGTATATCTAATCTATTAAAAAAGTAAGCTTAAATAATCATGTTTAAATCAGACATGTTTTCCGAATTTTTTAAATATTATTATATTATTCATAATTTTATATATTATTATATAACGGCGGGAAGACCTGATTTAATTCCGTTATTTGAAATAAACTAAAGTTGAAACATAAAAAAGCAAATGCTTTCTTCTTCCATTCGGTTATGCCTCAGACGCGAATGGGTGTTAAGTCCGTTGACAGTGATCTGTCCGGCCACCATACTGATTCGGTGTAGCTTTCAACGTCTCCTGATTTGTCCAAATATGACGATAAAAAATTCTTTTTTAATGATTGCCTTGTCAACGGACGTTTGTGACTTTTCTTGACCGTTTTATGTTTCGGATCAAAATCGGCCCCCAAAAACTTTTGGGAACATTTATGATTGCGGTTGAAAAAATAACTTTTTTAATTGTTAAATTTTAGTTTTCTCGACCAGAGCTGCGTGCAGCTACAGGCGAAGAACATGTTTTATTCATGTGTTGATAGCTACTGTCTGGTTCAACATTCCATTGATCTACCTTTCTTCGACAAATATATTAGTCTGAATTCTTTTCCCGACTGTTTTAATTGGTTTTGCTGTGTTATCGAGTTATGCATTTGTGTAATCAGGAGAAATATTGATTTCTGTTGTATAACACATCAATTTCTTCTTTTTTGTTTTTATTAATCTGTTATCTTCTATCAAACAACCTTTTTGCAATCCTAATGTTTTTCGCATCACTGAATGCATTTGACAATATCTTCTTTCTTTTTTAAGGTCAATTTTTACACCAACAAGGAAATGCTCATATATCTTAAAGTAAAAAAAATAGATTTCAATAATTATATTATCATTTTTATTTATGATAGGGTGAACGACTTTTGATTGCTATACACCTCAATCTATTTTTTTCTTTTTAATTCTTTTTTAACACCAAATATGTATTGTAATTATTCCCAAAAAAACAGATATTATACGCTGGAATTCACAATCATATATTATTTATATAATCATATAAATAAATATATTACTGTAGATCAATATAAATATGTATATCTTATATTTTTCATATAAATCATAAAATACGTATAACCTTGAAAATTTTTCAACATCGTTTATTTAATAGCAATGATATTGCTTAAAATATTGACTTTACATGTTAATTAATATATATATAATATATATATAAATAGTGTGTCATGTGTGTGCATGTTGTGTGTGCTGTTGTGTGTGTGTTCGTTATGTAAACGGACATATTCATATTACCCGAAGCAAACTTAGTCATGTTTCCTTAACAAACTGAATACTCATACTCTTGAAAGAAAAGATTGCCTCATAGATTCGGAAAAATGTATTAGCTTCAAAACTACTTCGCTGGATTTCACAATTAATTTCATATTCCAAATTTATATTAATTATGAAAAATGTTATCATTACAAGTTTAATCGCAAAAGTCACCTAAAATCTCCGAAAACAATCGCAATAATTAAAACTGCGATATCAAAAAATTCATGTTGGCGCCGCGATTAATGCCCGAAGTTTTTAATTTTCTTACTAGCGCCTGATTCAGAATTGTAATGCCTATTATTTGGTTACTCTCTAGAGTAAAGATTTAATATTATGTTTACATATAATCTGGCAGAAAAGTACACATTATAAAATCTAAATTCGTTGCTTTGATTGTTTCATACAAAGTGATTACAGCTATATTGTACCAATCCGTTCGCCATGGTAAATGTACACAGATACAATTATGGCATCAGCGAAACCGAAACTCGCTATTTAAAGATATTTACAGCGCAATTATTGCCCAATCTGTTCGTCACAGGCTACAATGACACCAAGTCGCAAGTATGGAGCCAAAAAAATGAGTTACATTCCAATATCTTTTTATGTTAAAAAAAATTAATTTACTCTTTATTCGAGGTCATAAGTGACGAAGTTCATCTGATCTCTACTCTAACTCGTCGATTTGTCTCTATACTTGCGGAATGTAGCCTCGAAATCCATTTTTTAGCCCCAACTTTAATTTGCCTGATCATTCAAGGTTCTTCAACCAATCTGTTATTCGCTGTTATCAATTACACCTTCATCTTTTGCAAAAACAAAATGTTTTTGTAACTTTCACGTCTTATGCCCAGTTTGAATTTATTATAAAACAAAATTCCAAAAGTAGACTACATCTTGCACATTTATCTGTTCGGCATTTTAAATCCATACACGCAGTGAAGCAATGCATTACGTGTATAGTGCCACTAACTAACACATTGACTACCGACCACAGCGTAACTATGTGGATATACACGTCACAAACTAGCTCTTCCAAAATATTGCCTAAGCTTTGTGACTCACTCTAGTAATATCTACTTACTAGAATATAAATATCTATACATATTATTAATATATGAAAAAGTCAAATTCAAACAACAAATACTTCTGTCCGCATTACCATAGTAAAGTCCGCATTATCAACATGTCAATTGCTTTGGAATCATTGGGTAGATAGAAACATTATCAACTCAAAGGAATTAAATTAAATCCACTTATTATCTTACCATTTTTTTTAAATTACCATTGGTTGTTAGAATCACATACAAACAGCATTTGAAAATAAAAATTTTTGACTAATTATAGCAAGAATATTTTAATTGGACAAGTAGGAGCAACCTCTATTTAGTTTGCATACATATTATTCATATAAGAGAAATCAGAGACAAATTTAAATTAAAAATACATAAGAAACTCATTCAAGCTGTGCATGCTTAATGGCACCGACAAACTAACCTACAAAAAAAAAGCGAACAAAAAAACCGAATATTAACATTATTGACCTTGCATGCATTAAAAAAAATCAATCTGCTTTGTGAAGTGAATAAAATACATTGCTGTCTTTATTTCATTCAGATTTATGGTTATAATTTCTTCGTACAATCCACATCATCCCTAAAGACAACAATCAAAAAGAATTTATATAAATCATTCACAGAATTGGACTAGTTTTTGATTGCTAAATTCAACCATTATCAGTCCATCGTTCTTCAAAATTCTCCAAACAAAAGATCTCGATTACGTCTACCACTAACGCCCCATGTAACGGGTATCGTCATAAAAATGGAACTACTACGCCTTTATTGCGGTCGTCACGAAATCCTCTCCAATGTACCTGGCGGATGCGAACATAGTCAAGCGCGTTAAACTGTCCGACTGCATGCTAAGCGTATACGTTGAAAACCACAGGTGTCTGTGATGACCATTATATATATATATATATATATATATATATATATATATTATATATATGTGGGTGTGTGTGTGTGTGTGTGTGTGTGTGTGTGTGTTGCTGCTGTGTTGTTGTGTAGAAGAGAGAGATATAAAATGCTGAGCTAAATATATAATCGAGCTCGAAAGTATCTAACTAATTCGGAATATACACAAACATCTTACTAGCAACCATTCCATTCATCCTTTATAATCAACTGACTATTTCCTAAGTTTGTATCCGTGAAATTTGTAAATGTTTCCAAACAAATTCATTACTTTAATTCGATTTACTCTTACGAAAGTGAGCTAGTTTAAAATTGTAACATTTATACATTTTCTATTATTTAATGAGGAATCCCGTTCGCCAAGCTGTATAACGTGCTGGACAAAGCGAGTGCGAACTCAATGAGCTCTATACGTTAATCTTCTGAATTAATACCATTCAGAAAGGAACATCCCCTTCAGTCCTCAGAATTACACGAGGTTGAATACTATTAAACAAAAAAAAACAATTCCAAAACCAATCTATTTTCGAAAATACTTTTTCAATATCCGAACAATTTAAAAGAAAAAAATATAACTACTCCTAAATCTTTTTAATCTCTTAATCTGTTGCAATAATCGTGAAAGAATTGCAGAGTAAAAATTTTGTTTCGCTTTACTCGACTATGTATAAAATGAAGATTATTACTGAAAGGAATATGATTGATTTATTGATAATTTTAACGAACATGCAACTACTACTTTGGATGCGTGAATTGGTGGCGCGCTCACTGCCCGCTGCAGCCGATTGACCGCAAGCGTCCGTCACTCGTTCGCCGTCTCACCTGACTGCTTCACTACGAACTTCTGACTGCTTTAAAGTAAGTGCAACCCTATCTATTGTTTCTTGTCAATTTCCTCTTTGTTCTCTTCCGCCAAAACGCCCACATATTTCATTGTTCTCTAGCGAACCTTCTATTCCGTTCTTCTTGACTCCTTTATCTATTGTTCATCATTTTGCCTTTCAATTCCTTTCCTTCCGAATTTTCCCCCAAATAAATATGAAACAATAGTCAATCTTGCAAACACTGAAAGTAATGGCCAATGTAGGAGTAACTTCCCCAACTCCCTAAATCTTCAGTATTTGCGTCTCATCACCAGATCCATTTGGCTATCAATACTAGCAACACGCTTTTTTGCAAAGGCGCGGAGAGTCAATTTATTCTAAGCCCCACTTAACCGTGGTAAAACAGCTATTTTTACAATTAAAGAAGATTGATATACGCACACCATCTTGCTTTTTGCAGCTTCTTCTCTAATGAATGCACACTTGCAAACGAGGTTGACTGAAAAGTTCAATAACTCACCAGATAATTCTATGGAAGTAAAAAAACTTAAATTTATTTCCATATACTTAAACCTCTTCCTATTTCTTTTTCACTAAAACTTAAAACCTTCTTCCTGTCTATATTAAATGGCATTGTTCTATTCCTTATTTATCTTGCCCACCGTCTTATTCATCGCTTTACCCAAGCCCATAATAATAGTTTTACTCTCTCCTAATAACATGAAAACAGCAAAGTTGTTCGATGTTCCCTAACATATTTAAATACTGACTTTGCTGTTCATGTTATTAGGAGGAGATAGAAACTATTATTATGCTTGGTAAAGCCGATATAACGACGGTGCAAGATAAATAAAGAAATAGAACAATGCAATTTAATATAGAACAGGATAACGGCTTTTAATTTAGTGAAAAAAAAATAGAAGAGAGTTAAATATATGAAATAAATTTAAGTTTTTTAATTCCATTGAATTATCTTGGTGAGGCTTCATAACTTTCAGTCAACCCCTTCTTTGCAGTGTCATTCATTAGAGACAAGCTCCAAAAGCAGATGTGCGGCTTATAATCAATCTCTCTTTAATTGTAAAAAAAAACATAGCTGTTCTACCACGTTCCAGTGGGCTAGAAAAAAACCTCTCCGCCCTTTGCCAAAAAAGCGTCTTTCTACGATGACACCAAACTGAATCTGTGCATGAGACCGCAATACTGAAGATAGACGTTGGCAGTACTCCTACATGCCATTACTTTCAGTAATTGTTGCAATTGACTATGTTCAATTTATTTTGCCGCGAAAAATTCGAAGACAAAGAATGAAAGCAAAATGAATGAACAAATAGATAAAAGAGTCAAAAAGAAACCGCGAAACATAGAAGTTCCGCTACAGAGAACCAATGAATATGTGGGCGTTTGCGGGCAAAGCCAGACAAAGAGGAAATTGAACAAAGAAAACCAATAATAGAGTGCCACTACTTAAAGCAGTCAGAATCGTATGAAACAGTCAGGTGGAACGGCGAAAACGGAGTGACCGACGCTTGCGGCGTCAATCGCTGCCAGCGGCAGTGAGCCGACCCACCACCTTCCACCATCCCAACAATAGTAGTCCCATGCTGAAAATTAATCCAATAAATCAATCATATTCCTTTCAAATAAATCTCATCTTTATTACATCACGAGTTAAAAACGCGAAAACAAACATTTCCACTCTGCCAATTCTTTTCAAGCATTATTGCAAACAGATTTAAGAATAAAAATTTAGAGTAGTTCATATTTTTCTTTAAAATTGTTCATTATTAGCCAACAAAGTATTGTCAAATAGATTGTTTTGAATGTTTTTTGTAATAGTATATCAACCTCCGTTAATTCATGAGGCACTGAGGGATCCGTTTCCTTTCTGAATGGTATTAATCCAGAAATTAACGTAATAGAGCTCATTGATTCGAACTCGCTTTGTCCAGCACTTATACACTTGCCACGGGACTTCCCATCTAAAATAGAAAACATGATAAATGCTTACAATTTTAACTTAGCCTAACTTTCATAAGATAAATGCCGAAATATAAAGTAATGGAATTTGTTTAATGGAAACATTTACAATTTTCACGGAACAAACTAGGAATAGGTCAGTTATTATAAAGATGAATGATGGTCTAGTAACCGATGTTGTTATATTCGAAATTAGTAATACTTTCGACCTCGATTATATATTTACTCAGCATTTATATCTCTCTCTCGCTCACACACACACACACACACCAAACACCACACACACACAACACACAACACACACACACACACACATATATAGATATATAATATATAATAATATATATATAATATAATATGTCATCAACAGACACCGTGTTTTCAAACGATATCACGCTTCAGCATCAGTCGACAGTTTAAACACGCTCGACTATCGTTCCCATCCGCCAGGTACATTGAGAAGATTTTCGCTGACGACCCAAATAAAGTAAGTAATCCATTTATGACGATACCCGTTAACATGGGCGTAGTGTAACGCGTATGATCAGGACTTTGTTGGAGAAATTTGAGAACCAACGATATGATATCGGTGAATTTAGCAATCAAAAACTAGTCCAATCTGTGAATGATTTTAATAAATTCCTTTTGATTTTGTCCTTTAGGATGATGTGGATTACAAGAAATTTATAACCGATAAAATATGCAATGAAAAAATAAAGACAGCAATTATCTTTATTCACTTTCCAAAAGCAGCATTGATTTTTTTAATGCATCAAGGTTCAATAACTGCTTTAATATCTCGCTTTTTGTTTCGCCTATTTCTTTGTAGGTTAGTTTGTCGTGCCATTAAAGCATGCACACTTGAATGATTCTTATTATTTTTAATTTAAATATTTGTCTCTGATCTCTCTTATAATGAATAATATGTATGAAAACTAATAGACGTTCGCTCCTACCTTGTCCAATTAAAAATTATTCTTAGCTTCCTATAATTAGATCAAACATTTTTATTCCAAAGTGCCTGTTTGTATCTGATTCTAAACAACCAATGTAAATTAAAAAAAAAATGGACATAATAAGCTGGATCAAATTTATTCTTGACGTTATAATTTCTATTCTAACCAATTAAACCCAAGCAATTGACATTATAATCGGACTTTACTATGCGAAATCGCGACAAGAAGATATTTGTGTTAATTTGACTTATTTCCATATCATTAATAATATTATAGAATATTATATCTAGTAATAGATATTACTAAGTAGTCAAAAGCTTTAGCAATATTTTGCAACGAGCTAGTTTGACGTGTATTATCACATAGTTACCCGCTGTATCGTAGTATTGTGTTATTATGTGCACTAACACGTTTAATGCATTGCTTCACTCCGTGTATGATTTAAAAATCCGAACCAGATTAAATGTGCAATGTAGTCTAATAAAAACTTTTGCTTTTATAAATTCAAACTGGCCATAACGACGTGGAAATTACAACAAAAACATTGTTTTTGCAAAAGATAAGGTGTAATGATAACAGCCACAATAACCAGATTCGTTGCAAGAACCTTGATCATCAGGCAAATCAAGTTGGCTAAAAAATGATTTCGAGGCTACAGTGTCCAAGTCATAGAGACAAATCACGAGAGCTAGAGTAAAATCAGATGAACTTCGTCCAACTTCATGACCTCCGATAACGAGCTAAATAATTTTTTTAATAAAAAGATATTGGAAATGTACTCATTTTGGCCCATACTTGCGACCTTGAGCACATGTAACCTTGACGAACAGATTGGGCAAAATAATTTGCGCTGTAATATCTTGTTAATAGCGATTCGGTTCTCGCTGATGCCCATTAATGTCATCTTGTGTCCACATTCTACCATGAGCAACGCGATTGGTAAAACCTCAGCTGTAATCACTTTGTATGAAACAATCCAAACAACGATTAATTATTTTATAATTGCTCACCTTTTCCCAAATTAATATGTAAACACATAATATGAAACCCTTTACTCTAGAGTAACCCAAATTATAGCATACCCATTCTTGAAAATCAGCCGACTCAGTAAGGAAATAAAAACATTCCGGGCAATAATCCGGACCCGCCAACATGAAATTTTGATCCAAGTTTTAATTTTGCGATGTTTTTCGGAGATTTAGGACTTTTGCGCATTAAAACTTTGTATATAACATTTTTCATAACTTAAATATAAATTTGAAAATCATCGAAAATTAATTGCTGAAATCAGCGAAGTCAGTTTTGAAAGCTAATGACAATTTTCCGAATCTATAGCAATCTTTTCTTACTCAAGGGTAATGAGTAATTCAGTTGCTTAAGAAACATAACTAAGTTTGCTTCCGAGAATATCGAATACTGCCTCCTCATTACCATAACACACACACACACACACACACACACACACACACCACACCACACACACATATATATATATATATATAATATTATTACATGTCAACAAGTCAATATTTTAGCAATATCATTGCTAGTTAAATAACGATGTTTTGAAAAACATTTTCAAGTTATACGTATCTTTAGATTTTATATGGAATAATATAAAGAATACATATTTATATGATCTACAGTATATAAATTTATTAATATACTTATATAAATAAGATATATGTGAATTCAGCGTATAATTATCTGTTTTTTTTGGCAAATTAATTACCAATTAACATATTTGGTGGCATTGAGGTTTATACACTCAAAAGTCGTCACCATATCATAAATAAAAATGATAAATATAATTATTGAAATCTATTTTTTTACTTTAAGAATAAATGCAGCATTCCTTGTTGTCGTAAAAATATGACCTTTAAAAAAGAAAGAAGATATGTCTCAAATCATTCAGTGATGAGAAAAACCATTAGAAAATTGCAAAAATGTTTGATAGAGATAACAGATTAATAAAAAACAAAAAAAAGAAAGAAATTGAATGTGTTATACACAGAAATAAAATATTTCTCCTATACACAAAATGCAATAACTCGATAAACACCAGCAAAACCAATTAAAACACCCGGGAAAGAATTCCAGAATAATATATTTCGTCGAAGAAAGGTATAGATCAATCGATGTTGACCAGACCCATAGTATCAACACAATGAAAAAACATGTCTCTACGCATGTAGCTCCACGCAGCTACTGCGTCGAAAAACTAAATTAACAATTAAAAAAGTTAGTTTTTCAACCAATCATAAATGCTTCCCCAAAAGTTTTTGGGGCCGATTTTGCATCCGAACATAAAACGGTCAAAGAAAAATTCACAAACGTTCCGTGACAACATCATTAAAAAAGAATTTTTTACGCGTCATATTTTGACAATCAAAGACCGTTGAAAGCCTACACCCGAATCAATGTGCACGCAACAGATCAAACTGGTCAACGGACTTACACCCATTCGCCCGTCCTGCACCAAACCAATGCGAAGAAGAAAGCATATATCTTTTTTATCTTTCAACTTAGTTTATTTAAATAAACGAAATTAAATCAGTTTTCCCCTCCGTTATGTAATAATATAATAAAAAATTCATGATAATATTATAATATTTAAAAATTCGGAAAAACATGTCTGATTTAACATGATTATTTAACTTACTTTTTAATAGATTAATAATCTTTAATTAAAAATATTTAATGTTGAGTAAAGTAGTTACTGATATTCTAGATATTTTAAAAATTATGAATTTTATTGAAATGAGAAACGTCTGACCCCCACCCTTTAAGTACAAAATTTTTCTTCCAAGCCATATTGTATCATAACTAGTGTTCGACTGTACCACTTGACACTAACATAGTGCCTAGAATACTGCCCACAAGAATTGCAGTATGTAATGTTAAACAATTGTGGAAGCAACACCCCCACGAGAAAGCAAGCTGTATCGCAACCTTGCCACTTATCACACCAAACCATCCGATGTAATGAACAACATGCTGGAGCATCAAGCGACCAAATTCTACGTAATACATTTTTTTATTGCGAAACCAGCACACAGCACACCAGTGTGAACCGTGAGCAAAGACTTACACTTGACCGACTCTGCGCAGATACTGGGATGCACTGAGCAGAGGACCTCAAGAAACACATGAATGATAGTAAGTACAAAGAAATTGTCATGCGATATCCATTTTAAAACATCCTAATACCTGCAATTAAAAATCAAACAATCACCCTCTCTTGCTTTTCTTTTGGTCAAATGAAAAACTTTACTCCAGTTTAAATAACTTATTTAAAAACTTTAAATTAGCGAAATATATTATCATGTGATTTTTCAAACAATCTAACCCGGACTCAATGATGACCCAATGTCACATTGTCTCTAACACACACCACACACACACACACACACACACACATATATATATATATATATATATAATATATAGGGGTATATATATAATATAGTCTCTTTAATAATCTTAGTTTTGTCTCCTAACCTGGCCAACCAATTTTGATTGCAATAATAATCATGTGTTGAATAGTGATGTATTGCATTTTAATCTATGCCAAAATGAATTTACTTGACTCGAGAGTTTTACTTTAGATATTCGAGTTAAATAAAATATTGATTAAAATTTTTTACCATTTTCAACGCAACTTCCGTTTTATTTTAAGAATTTCATTTTAGAATTAAAACAATATCAAAATTGTATGTTTAATTTCATTCTTTCATGATCATATTGATATATTTTCATTGTTTTTTTATTACCTTTATTCATTTCTTTTTTTTTTTTACTTTTATCATTTTGAAAAAACTTTTATTTATTTTTTTTACTTTCATTT
>JALAJA010000358.1:0-20000 GCA_023376005.1 Doryteuthis pealeii | reverse complement strand
TTTATCATATTAGACAATATCTCCATATAACTGACAAGTTCAGTATATTTTACACTTTCATACCTTATTTGTGATCTCCATGGAAATAGTAACATCTAACTCATTCTTATTCACGTTTGTGATAAGATCTTGTCTCGTGATGTGAATTCAGTCGTCTATTTGAATTCCAAATTCCCCTCGTATTTTATTTATTTTTTGTTTTTGTTTCTTATATTTCAGTAGACTGATTCGGAATGTGCATAATTACATTGTCTATTTGAGTTGACTCAGATATCAGTGACGTAGATCAGTTGTAAACACTTTATTTTTATCACCATTATCAACCTTGTTTTTGAATTCACATAAAAAAATACCTGAATCTGATAATACACTGCTTTAGTGAGGTTCATGTTCTGACAGTGGCGAGACTCCTTTTTCTTGTTAATACTTTCAGATCCACTCTGACCCAGTGTGGTAGTAACTGTTATGTTCCCTTCTATAGGTCAAAAAGGAGTTAGGAATCTCTTACCTGTCTAAATGAACTTTGATTGGTTGATGGATTGATTTTATGGCATGTTAGCCCGTGTAGAATTAAATTATGCCTAAAGGTTAAAGAATTGCATTTCTGCTACGATCGTGTTTATATTTTTGTGTAGTTGTTTCTTAAGATTTTTTTCACACGGTTCATGTGTCCTTGTTGATAAATTCATTCGTATTCGATAGAATACGAATGAATTTAAACCAATTTATTTGACTCGTATAATGACACGAAAAGTTACAACCACTCCAAGTCAGAGTGGACCAAGGAGGGATACTCCACAATCCACAGATCACAAGAACTAGAGTCTCACCATGATATGCAGTTAAGTACCATACCTAGAATATCCCTTTTTGGCAGATTCTTACCTCTCTGCAGCGGATAGAGTCAGTACCTTCTAAGCCCAATGTAATCCTTACAATACAATCATTACAATGAACCCTGTTGACTAAACTAAAATAATTCTGAAAACTATTTTTACTACATTTATTTGGTGTGTATGACTATTGAATTATGTCCGACCTCACACAACTCAATTGGGATTCCCCTGAGATAAAACCAACCAATTAATCAAATCGAAATGGTGTCCGTCAATATCATGCAAAAACAGAGCATCCCATTCTAACTCCTACAATATTGTCAGTAATTTCAACTACATATTTTCTATGGTTGAACCTAACTTAGTTTTTTTGCCTACTTTAAAGAGGTCACAGCGACTCCCCTTCAACACACAAGAAAATACAAAAACTGACGGTTCATAATAATTGAACAGATGTACTCAGATTACAACAATAATAGGTCTTTATTTGAATAGAAGAAGTTCAGAAGAAATAGATAATGAACATCAACATATCCGGTGTACATGTAAGAAATACCAAGAACATTGTTACGTACTGGCCTTCTTTACCGGCACTAAATATCTATATGTTATATAGCGGCTTCAAATTCACGCTGCTAAATCGTGTATCTGCATACGTAGCGGGTATGTCGTAGTCGGACTTAGAAAATCACAACACGTGGGTATAGTAGGAGTTGTCTTTATTTCTCTCCCTCGGCTGGTGGGTGGCGAGCGTGACAATAGGAATGCCCAAGGGTTGACGATGACTACTACTATTGAGATGACTAGCGTTGGTGAGGTGGAAGGTGGTTATGTGACGGCTCACAGCCCATCGGCTGTGACTGTGAGTGCGGTTACTCACTTGTTCTCCGTCCGCTGTCTCATGTCTGTCTCTCTCTGACCTGGGATCCCTGATTTCCTTTTATATATATCAAACGCCTACGCGTTTTCTTTTGTTATCTTTATCAGCGGACAAACCTATTTCCTAACTTATTGTTACCCATCCTTCTTTGTTTGCTTTACCCGGAAAAGGTCCTTTGTTACTCTTTTCGTCTTCTACCTGCCTCGATCCAACCGGAAGACCCTATTTCCGTTTTCATCCTCTTTTAAATATCTTCAATATACAACAACACTTGTTAGAGCCACCGGAGAAATGTGGTTATCAAAGAGTTAATCGTTATTTAATGATACCAAAATCTATGATCCGTCCTCCGCATTCCAATTATCATAGGCACACACTCACACCTTTCTATTCCAAAGTTTTTGCTGACTATGTTTTATGTATATATGCTTATGTTTCTTTTCTTACTTATTATTTATAACTTGGTATCCTAGAACAGTCACCCCAACTTGTTAACAGGTTTCTATGTTGTTTCAACGATAATCAACCCTTAGATTATTTATAGCAATCATTACAATGAACACTGGGTTTTCAATTGACTCGTGCTATCGGATATTTACTATTGTTAATTAAATTTTGTAGTTTTATATTCATTTGTTTGAAAAATTGACAAGTAATATTTCCTCAATTCTTTTTCAGTCTCTAGAGCCCAGTTTATTGAAGTTATTCATCATATATTTTGACGTTTGTCTCTTCATTAGTGCCAGTGCCTCTAAATTATTGACTTGTCGTAGTCATTTTTATTCTCAGACAGCTATGTGTGTAACTTAACAATAATTCCATTTAGCACCAATGATTAAATCGTTTTACTGCTAGTTAAAAAAACAACTATGGTTTATATTGTGATAAAAACATTATTTTAATATGCAATTTACCATTTAGTAATTTTTAAGTTCTTCGATTATTTTTTTAAAGAATAATTTAACTAAATGAATTATCTACTTACAATCCACCCATCGATTGTTATTTGCATTACGCTAATGTTATGGCATAAAAATTTTCACCAAGTTGAGTGTATACAGAGTCTGTGTGCTCACTGCCCTTTTGTATGCCTGCGAGACTTGGGTTGTTTACAAAAGACATCTCAGGACACTCGAGAGATTCCATCAGAATTGCCTACGCAGGATTTTAGGGATAGACTGGTTGTCATTTACACCAGACACCACAATACTTGAAAGATGTCATCTACCTAGTATTAAGAGTCTAATCCTTAGATCACGTCTCCGCTGGTCAGGCCATTTGGTCCGCATGAATGATTGCCGAATCCCAAAACAATTATTTTACGGGGAAATCTCAACTGGCAAACGTCGGTGCAAACCCAAATTGAGGTTTAAGGACTGCCTCAAGGAAACTCTGAAGAACACTGCTATTGCTGTTGAGGACTGGGAGAAGCTAGCTTGTAATAGACCTAGCTGGAGAACCACTGTCTACCTTTCTGTGGAAGAATTTGAGTCCAACCGAATCAAACACCAAAAACTGAAACGGTCAATTAGAAAGGGTAATTTTCAGCCAAGCAACATTCAAGGTGGAGAAGTTCCAACATGTGGTTTATGTGGAAGAGTATGTCTCCAGGGCCGGCCTGGTGAGTCATCTGAGAAATCACAGGAATGGAGAGTCAAATACAACTGGCATATAAATATGATGATAAAAAAATTTAAAAAAATTAATAGCAGGAAATGGTCTTACTCGAATCACGAGTTGACAGCCATCATCATAATGTTATGAATCCATCCCAGTTAGGGTAGATTAAAGGGCAGTTTGGGTTCTATAACCTTGATAAGAGAGCCAGTCTAAGAAAAATCTGAATTCAGATATTGAGTCATATACTGTGGCCGTATTGAAATAGAATTCACTGATCTTTGATCTTCCCCGAACCAGAACTGGTGTCGATTTAAGACAATACTGGATAGAGTATATTTGCAAGTAACTGTAAATAAATCAAAGGACTAGAACATACTCAAATCTTGATGATATTTTTTCGGCAATGACAATAATTATGGATTAAATTCCTTCTTTCCCGGTCCTTATCATTCGATGTTCTTGGTAGGTCCTCAAAACCACATCTGGAGTTGATGAATGTAAAGCTTTACTGGTTGAATAACAATATTAATGTATGGTAGTCCACATGAGAATGTCGCTTATGAGTTCGTCTCAACTTCTCCTTCAGTGCCTTCATGTTTTTTCTCTGCTATAGTCAGAGTAAGGTCACAACATAAATGATTTATGTACCGTACCACACCGATATAAAGGACGCTGGGTTAAAGAGACATACTTAGCTTGTTTCTTATTCATTTGTTTCGTAGTCAGGGCTGCTTTATCAGTTTCAGCCTGCTATGCCAAGGGCCTCTCTGTGTTTAGAGAGTGGATGCTGACGGTTTGCAAAGAGATAAAGTCTTAGTTTATGTGTTCTGAAAAAACAAACTGGCTCCCCTCCGAAAAAACAGAGATTCGGTTTAGCACGCTAATACTTAGATAACACATACGCTAGAAATGTTAGTTTTATTTTGCGCGCGCTTGAGTGTCTGTGTATGTGTGTGTGTGTGTGTGCGTGTGTGTGTGTGAGAGAGAGAGAGAGAGAGAGAGAGAGAGAGAGAGAAAGAGAGAGAGAGAGAGAGAGAGAGAGAGAGAGAGAGAGAGAGAGATCTTCTAAAGTTGACCATGATCATATTTTCGCTACAGAAGATAGAATACAATTATCTTCTCACTAATTCTGACAGTCCAAAAAGTCTCTTTTCGTCCTAACTACCTTTTACGACCAAAACCATAGTCTCTCTTTCTGGCCTGAGTAATCTGACAGTCAAACCCTTTCTTCCTTAAAAAGAGTATTATGTATCGAAGTTTGTTAAAAAAATTAAATGTAGATTACTTCTGTGAGTGTTTTTCCCTTGCGCTTCAATGGTGACGGTATAATATATATATATATATATATATATATATATATATATATATATATATATATATATATATATATATATATATATATAATTAGAGTTATGTCCCTTTTTCTGTAAACTGTATTAGCTCCGGATTTTGGCTGCTACTGCTATGGTAGGTGGGGTAGTACTTAAGCCCTTGCCTCGTACGACGAAGCCTCATTTTGGTACGGTGAGACGTACGGAGGTGTAGTTTCAGCTCCAAAGCCCTAGGATATTTAGGTAACTAGGAGGCTATGCATTCGGCAAGTAATGGAGATTTTCAAAGTTTGATAGTCTTCAGCTGCCGAGGAGCAAAACTAATGTTTGCTTAAGGACGAAAAAATTGGACTTTGGAAGACTGTTTAAACTATTTGTACCTGTACACAAGTTAGCAAATTATTATTCTTAGGTCCAAGAGACTAATAACCCGCTAGTCCCAAGTCATTGGACCTAGCTAAAATAGCAAGTTAAAGTCTTTTTTTAAAGTTATTTTTGTGTTACCAGTTTGTTATCTTTTGTTTTTTAGCCCGGACCCCGACTAATACGTCGGGTGTTAGTTTTATTTTGAGGTGCCAACCTCGAGTATAAAATGCTGATAATATATATATATATATATATATATATATATATATATATAATAAATAAATGTGCTGAGTAGTGAGATGTTTTCTTGGTTCCTTTTAAACAAACAGAGTAACGGTATGAGTAAATAGGAGGAGAGACTCACAGAGTTATAATAAATGTTATGGGGAATGGGGGAGATAATTGGCGGGAAATTATAAAAAGTTGAGAATTTGGTTGCTGTATTAAAAGCCAATATTGGTTAAGGTGTTTTTTTAATCTATTGTATAGGGCTTCGAGTATTTGATTTTTTTATACACACACACACACACACACACACACACACATATGCATATATATTTGTATAATATAAATTTGAAAGCAATTGACAATCGAATAAGTGTTGAAAATGATGTTTATTAATCTTTTTTTATTCCTAAATATTTTTGGGATAGATCCCATCATCAGAGGTATTAGAAGTACTTGTGTTTTTTAGTACTTATCGCACGGCGCTGGCGTAATCTTTTGTTGTTTATTAAGTTGAATAAACGACGGATATTTGAAAATGTTCGGGGTTTTCCGTGGTGACATGTCGGCCCGTTTGTGCGTGCGCTCGTGCAGTTTCTTTGAAATTCTTTTAATTTTTTTTTACTATATGAATTTTTTTTACTATATATATATATATATATATATATATATATATATATATGTGTGTGTGTGTGTGTGTGTGTGTGTTTTAACCCACCAAGGATTAACAGAAAGGTCACTTTAAAAGGTGGCTACCAACTAGATTTTAATTCATCTTCCTACTTGCTAAGGATTAAAACACTCTCCCACATCAAAATTTCAAATGGAAATTTAATACAAACCAAGACTCCACCGTGTCTAGAACAGGCCCATTTTGTAATTGTTTGTCTTTCTAGAAATTTATTTCTTTATGGAAGGCAAGTGATCTAACAGCTGCATATCTGTGAGTTCTGTTTCCAGATAATATATTGCTACTGAGGTATGTGAACTGGTCTATTAATTTCAGGGGCTGGCTATTTAATGTTGATATAACAAATTTTTAAAACCCATGAACTCTGTTTAAACTAAGTGTAACAGATTATATGATTTATAGACAAGACGACGTCAGAAGTTTCTAGAAAGTGCAGACTAATTACTAAAGCATTAGTTGACTAAAAAAAGGTGGGGTTGATTCAAAATATTCTTATAGAAAAAATAATTGAAAGACAATGTGACGCCGGAGAGTTCGAGTGATCTCACTGAAAACTGGTCGGGTGGGGGAAACGCCCTTGAAATGAGGAATATTTTTGATAGATGAATGAGAAATGGACAAGTCTCCTTGTATGCTTAATATTCTAGAGCGTTAGAAAAGAAAAATAATTTAGACATGTTTTCTTAGAAAAACAGAGGTTCCAAGCACGCGTTAAAGAAAGGTTTGACGTCATGCGATCGACACATAATCCCCGGGGAACACGGTCAGTTAAAGAAATAGAAGAAGCTTAAAACGATTTTTTGAGGAAAACCTATCTCTCTTTCTCTGTCTCTCTCTTTATATCTCTTCCTCCCCCTCTATTTCCTCCTCGTCTTTCTTTCTCTGTCTTTATTTCTCTCTCACTTTCTCTTGCTCACTGCTCACTGCTCAATGCTCTCTCTCTCTCTCTCTCTCTCTCTCTCCTCTTTCTCTTTCTCTCTCTCTCATTATCCCACCCTCTCTCTCATTATTTCTCTCTCTCTCTCTCATTATCCCACCCTCTCTCTCTCTCTCTCTCTCTCTCTCTCTCTCTCTCTCTCTCTCTCTCTCTCTCTCTCTCTTCTCCGACGGGATAGTCGAATAAAGTTGCGAAAAGAAACTTATGTTGCTGTTTCATTTTCTTCATTGATGGAAGAAATAACGTATCAAAGAATGAAAACAAACAAACATAAACATCACCAAGACACCGGTGTCGTAAATATCTTACCATCCCCGTCTAACAGTAGCTGTAAACCAGAATTTTGATTGACTGATAAATAAGGAATTTGTTTTAGGTAAACAAATTGATGATCGCTACTGCTGGTAAAAGCCGTTACTTGTATGAGCCCCCTTCACAAATCTGAAATCAAATGTTTGAAACTCATTCTTCGGTATCGTAAACATGGTGTATTATTCTGATAAGTGACGTCAAGGTGCCGTGTGTTACAGGCTTTCACTTAACAGCGTTCAATGACTCTTGCTGCCTGTTCTAGGCTATGCAGTAAAGATTTGGCTTGAGAAGGTGTAGTAAGCGTAGCCTCCATTCATATTATTTAAAAAAAAAAGCAACACTTCTTTGTTGTATTCTGTACAAACATGATCATTTCAGTTGGTATTGCTATTGTATTTTGGGTGCATCCTTTTAGGATTTCTAATCTAAGACTGGCTTTACAATAAGTATCAAGAAAATAAACGCCGATCCTCACCTTAAAAACGAATTAAAATCAATTAAAATGATTATTTAAGGTCAAATTTTTGATTAAGTCGAAAAGCAGTAATACATGAGCATCAATAAATAAAGAAGAATATTACGCATGTAATTAATTTCTAATACATTTTAAACATCAAATTCTCCTAACTAAGATTTTAAAACACTTATAACAGTTTCTTCTTAGAGATCAATAACAAAAAAACATTAAATACACTATGTACAGAAAAATTACTAAGTGTTGATATTTTAATATAACTGAAATATCCGGGGTTATTTTTGTTCCAAAAACAGAAAAAACTAAGAGTGAAAAGGAAAAATCTTCAGAATGTAGTTTACTTTAGTAAATACAATTCGCAAGAAAGAAATCTTCAAAAATATAATCACCGTGATTGATAAACAAAAAAATACCAAAAATCAAGGAATTATCTGATTTTAATTGTCAGTATTGAGCTATTAATCAATGATATTTTTTGAATTCATGAATCGTTTCAATCAAAACGATTCAATGGAAATAAATCGAAATTCTTTAAAATAGATATTATCATTTGCACCACCGATATGTACATTTAGAGTATCAATTCATATACCTAATTAATAGATAAAATTCATTGAAAATATATATCGCTTAATTCTAAGTTTTAAATTTAATAGTTTTAGATTCTGAAAACAATGATTTAATAACAAGCATATTCTAGTATGGTTATATAATGATTTTTGGATCAAACTTAATTAAAAGTTAGGCCCCCATCCTTATAAACAGAACACATATCGATGTGTAATTTTTTCACTGATAAACTAAAAGAAATTATATTTCATATACAACAGATTAATTTTTTTATATTCAAACTTCAGATTCTAACAAAATCACCCCTTTCATTTTTTTCTATTCACACCTTCATTCTTTTCTCTTTTTATGTATAATGTAATTAGTTTCAGTTGTATATAAACCTAATGTTATTTTGCGTCCCGAAACTAAGGAGGGTTAAAAATTGAGACCAAATATTTTTAAAGAAATAACTAATGCATTATAAAATACATTAATTGATAAATCAACACTGAAAACCTCATTAAAATCGGATCATTACCTGATTTTTTTTTGTTTTTTTTAAATAAGAGTGGTTAAATTGATTTTGCAAATCATGCGTCTATGATGTCATCTTTGTTGATACCTACTTTACAACCTGGCGACCATCATATTAGTCTGCAGGTTGGAAAGAAGTGTGACATATGCTATTAATTATTTCCACATATGTTCTTTTTTCAAATATTTCCGGTGACTATGTTAAAGGTATGTTTCAAGCCTCATTATAATCGCATTAAAATGCTTTGTTGTAATTTTCCTTATTTTTAAGCCATCTCCAATGGTTCAAAAGTTTAAGAGGAGATCCGAATCTAAGCCTCAATATTACTTCATCGTTCTGTATGTGAAAAGTGAACTGTATAAAATTCAAATATAAACATTTTCCTTTTTTCTATCATGTGAAAATGTTCAGCAAATCACTCGCCAGCTTTGAATTTCGCATATCATATTTGAATATGTTACATAAATATCAACCCATAACTATCACAGGTAATCACAACCTATTACGAATTATTTTCAGGTGGTGCTCACATGGTTAAAGCTGCTATATATTACTCTGCTCAAACTGATGCGCAATATCAAAATGTTTCTACTTGAAAATATGTTTTAGATTAAGTTTTCTGTTTGTTGCCAATCGTATTCACACTTGCCATTTTCTGTTTGCTGGTATTAGTTTTATAGTCAGAATAACACAATGCATATGTGTATTGATTCACTACATGTTAGTTATTAATACAGAAAGAAATGAATTTAAACATAATTGCCCTAAAAGGCAAGAGAAATGAGTTACCTAAATATTGTAGTTAAAATCTGGTCTTGTTTTCAGGATTTGGAATCCATATACTCTGCTTCAGTACGAATTAACATGATAATTAATACAATATAGCCATTAACATGGAGACGAGAAAGACAACACTCTAATAACACATTGAATGTTAGGTTCCAAAACCATAGACAGTTTAAGAATACATCTTCAAGAAACCATGTGACCAAGTCATGGTAAAGAAACCTTCTCGACAAATCATCGAGGTTAATCAGCGATGTGTACTTGACTATTTAGATGAGTAAGTAGTTACCACCACAGATACAGTATTCACCGAACTTATATGTGAAGAGCTGGACGAGACACTGGGTCAATTCTTAAGCAGGGTACAACTGATTTGACTTCAATATTTTCCCTTTCCTAGGCTGGTTGCCATACCATGATTACAGATCCCCGTCTACCCTACTACTTACCCATAACTGGAGGGACAGCTGTTGGATTTATACCTTTCAAAAAGGGTATTAGCACTATGTGCAATGAAAACAGTCCCGTCTACAATTTAAATTTAAGACGTTAAATGTTACGCGACGAGTGGCTCAAGTACAAATGTTATGTAATCGCCGCCCAGCACCTATATTTGTGGCCTTGTGCCAGACTTAGAAAAAAACCTTTAGAAAAATGTACTACCGATTATCTTATATTACTGGGTGGTCTTTGTGGAATCACCGAAAAAGTAGTTAGGAAAGATAACATCTTTTAACGAGAGAAAGGAGACGATAAGTCTATGATTAAGAAAAACCCAGTCTTTTGGGCTACAGAGAAGTCTTTGATCTTAGGCTGGTGAACTCTGGTTGACCACTGAGATTCGAAGGAATCGAACATTCGATTTGTTCGAGAGCTATCTCGAACTTTCTAGAGAAAGAATCTTCTGGAAGATTATTTAGAAATACTATTTAAGAGACCCGTCAATAGAATCAGGGTCAGTTAGAATCGGTGGCCGGAGAGAGTCAGTCAGTCAGAGGTCGGGTCCAGTCAGAGAAGATATCAGAGCCAGGAGGCCGCACGTGGCAGTTGATGAACTGATGTCGCTAAGTATTCAACCTGAATTTTAATCTTTTACGCGAGACGAAGTTGAAAACAATTATTATTATTAACGAAGTCGCTGGAGTACTGACCATTGAGATAACTAAGAATTACTAAAAGAAAAACATATATGTTAACGATATATATATATATATATATATATATATATTATATATATATATATATATATTCAAAAGTTATAGGAAGTTTTGAAATATAATAAACTTCTGAGAAGTAAACCCGGAGTTATTAATTTCCTCTACTTACGACGAAAGATACTACAACAGGTTTTATGAATGAACCCTGCCACGAACAAGAAATAGTAAAGTAACTATCGTAAAGGGGACGACCCGTGGAGAAAGTCAATTGGCCGTAACGAAGAAGCACGCGGCCGTGAAACGTGATACCTTTCGCTTGACCATAAACGAAAGGAGTGTGGAAGAATTTTGGGGCCACAGACGATACTGCTACTGGTCTGTTTGTAAACAAACGACCGACCGTACGAATACACGATTTGATACTGCGAACGAAACGAAGCCCGTACGTACGAAGATACGAATTGTAGTGCTGAGAAAGGAAATGCACGACGTTAAATATTACGAACACCCATATATATACGAATTGGTACCGCTACGTAACACAAATGTCGTGGGCAAACTAAGGCCTTTTTGCCAGAATAAGCAACTTTTACAAATGACCCCCCCCCTAAAAAAATAAAAGACAGGATAGCGCGGACAATTTAAATAAGTCAGTGTGAAATAAATTAACAGAGGATTTATATTTCTCGTTCTAATGATTTTCTGTATACGACTTTGGTGATATAAAATTACATTATATTTTATTTATCATTACTTTCCGATGTTCTTAGTTGTACCATTCTAAGCATTGTCAATTAAATATGGACATCTTCCATGATTATTTATTTGATTGAATTTCTGTCATTAAGTTTCGTCTCAATTTCCTGGTTCTTTTGATCAATAGTCGCTCTTTTTTATTGATTTATTTATTTTTTTAATAAAAATATCCAATTTGAATATTCCTATTTACATGAAAGTGGCATTTGCATTTAATTTTTTTTTTTCTTCTTTCTTCAAGAAAATTCAATTTCTTCTACATATATCGTTTTTCCCTTTGTGCACTACTAACATCAAATACTCATTGTTATTAATTTCATTGATCAACCGAATAATCTAATTTCTTATCATCTTAGATATTTGATTCTTTTAATCTTGCATGTAATTATTCTTTTTATTTAAAAAAAAATTGTTTGATTACAGAATACGTCTCTTTCCTTCCTCATATCTCCAATATTGATGGCACGGAGATGCGAACATAAGATTTGGATTAAACTTAATATTGGAACATTTCGGTTATTTTTAGATTAATTTATTTTAATAAAGAATTAGTAACTATTTTAGAATAGGATATGATATCACAGATTTATTTGCATTTTCATTTCATTTTGAACATCGAATGCCAGCAAGTCTCGTTATTTGAATTACACAAGTAAAAGCAATCTTCGTGATTCAAACACCACCCTCATCAGAATATGTTGAATTATGCATGTCGTATTAATTATGTGATCTTTGTGACATGAATTTTTGCAGACAGACATATTGTCGTAATGTTTCCATTTCTTCTAGGGCGTTTCAGAGCGGTGTAATGGTTAGCAAACTAATCTCGCACATACATTACAATTGAATAGTGATTTAATTCCTCGCTGGATGCCCCATACATGTGACTTTGACACATACTACCCGTGCGAACGGGTCAGAGTAACTACTTCCACTACGTCCAGGGTGGAATTTCTAGAACGGCCACTAAGCACTTGTCGTCTTTGACCAATCGTCAACGATTAACGACATGAATTATTTTTTAACTCCGTTGGTTATATTGGTCAATTTACTATTATCTGCGTTATTCGGACTATTGTCCCCATCTTCATTGTTATTTGTACAATGTTTCGGCCGATATGCCCTCCGGCCTTCTTCAGGTATTTCTTGTCGGACTCGGGAACCTTTTCAGACTCGAGTACTTTCTTTTCGAACTCGGGAAATTTCTTAATTCGTAATCGGGAGCCATCACGGAACTTTGAACCTAATCCTTTATTTAGTCCACGGGTGTATCTTGTTCTCATCCCGCTAACCATAGCTGGGTAGAAGTTGTGTTAATTATTTTTCTAACTCCCTCTACTCATGATTGAATTTGGGATCCAGAGATACCTGTCACTTAGAACTGTCTTAACCTAACGACCTTATCCACTAGGCCATGTGTCCAATTGGACAATTGAGTGTGAATTTTTGGAACTTATAAACCTAATGTCTTGATTTGGCTAGAATATCTACCTATTTACTTATGTATGATTTTTTACCTAGATCATGAAGATGGGGACAATGGTCCAATAACGCAGATAATACTAATCTTCAAAACTCATCTCAAACATTCAGAGAAATGGCCAATTTACGTTTTCAATTATTAACAACAAGTATGCAGGTTTTGTTTCTATGGATATTCTAAGTATACTAGCAGTCCTGTAGTTAGGACTGCTTTTTATCATCCTTGGGTTCACAGCTCTCTAAATTCATTGCCATGTTACTAGGGCTCCAACTATTTTTGGTATGTCTCACAATATTTTCTACTCCCTAATAAAATCCGGTTATTTATTCAGTTTTCACCTTTACTCATATTCTGTGATACAATTAGTCAATAAAACAAACGAACTTGTCAGTTAGGGATTATGACAAGTTCGTATGTTATTATTGATTATAATTATATTTTTGCTTTTGGCTTAGTTTATGTGAATCGTTTTTATTTCAGAATCACAGAGGATTAATTGTATCTCATTTTTAAGGAAAGATTCTGGTCTGTGAGTGTATCATTTTCTAATTGCTCAAAGTTTAGTAAAATGAACAATTCGCAATTTATCACCTTTAACACCCAGTAATGACCAGATGTTAAAGGTGAACTTACATTGGCTCTTAAAGTATGGAGAATGCAACAAAATATTTTAATAGATTGAATTTACACTTTTGCACTTTAGGTATAAAAGAACCTTATTGTTAAACTGGCCGCGTTGGAAAATATCCTAATACAGATCGAGAAGCCAAAAAAAGAAAAAAGAACAACCAACCAAGTAATTTTCTTTCTCTAAAATGTATTTCCTTCTGTCTGGATATATGTAATTTATTTCTCTATAATTGCTTTCTTCATCTCTTTATCTATAATTCAGTTATTTCTCTATGTTTTTTTTCTTTTCCTCTTTCTCTAAATTTCCTTTCTTCTGTATATTTTCTTTATTTTTCTCTTTCTTCATAATTTCTTTCTTCCTCTATATTTTCTTTTGTTTCCTCTTTCGATGTATGTCTTTCTTCCCCTAAGCGACAATTCTTCCAGGCTGTGGTTGTATCAGTGCTGCCGTGCGGCTGCACCACTTGGACCTAACAAGGCGCCTTGAGATAAGCTAGATGGGAGCTGCACAAGAATGCTGCGTGCTGTCTTGAACAAATGATGGAAACCACCCCACAAGAAACAGCTGCATGAACCTGCCTCCCATCTCAAACCATCCGAGGGAGACGGACAAGGCATGCTGGATACTGCTGGAGAAGCAAGGATGAGCTCATAAGCGACGTTCTCCTGTGGAAACCAACACATGAGCATGCTAGTGTGGGCCGCCACCAAGGACCTACATTGACCAACTCTGCGAGGATGATGGATACTGCGTGGAGGACCTTCCTGTGTCAATGAATGATATGGAGGGTTGGCGAGAGATTGTTATGGATATCCGTGCTGATTGCGTGACATGATGATGATGATGATATCTTGGTTTTATAATATCTTCCGCTGTCTCTCTTTTTTTGCTTCTCTTCTACGTCTTTCTCTCAATCGTTTCAACATAATGTATTTTCTGTTCGGTTTACATGGATTAAAATAACAATGATGAAAAACACATTTGCATTTTTAACTTCCTATTTTTTTTTAATGTGTTTGCTTTGTATTTCTCTCGTTTGACCTCTTTCAATTTGGGATCAGAATCAAATGAAAGGTTTTTTTAAAAAGGACAATCTGCTATGAAAAATGACATGGTCGTCGTTAACTTTGTAATTTAAGCGTTCTTTCAACGATATTTTTTCTAGATATTTTTTTGGCTTTATTATGCCTTTAAGAATGTTTGATTTTTATACTTCTATTTCATTCATGCTTTCCTTTGCATAACTCTAATGTTAAATTAGTCTGTCAATTGAAATAAGATTGGTTGACAATATCTGATGAAACAAATGGATCTATGTATTCACAAATAGAATATGCAAGAAAACTATCACACAAACACACACACACACACACACACACACACATACGCTCGCATGGATGCATTCATAAAATGTCTCAATAGTATTGTTGTGGGGTTTTAAGGGTAAAAAATAAGACAAACGACTGGTAACAATGTATACAAATGTATTGAACAATAAGGAGTAGAAATTTACAGCAATAAAGTGGATATTGCGTCCGACTAATACAGTTACGAGCTGACTCGCATTTGCTTCGTGTCAAGTCACAATTGTTCCTATTACTTATAGTAGTCGTCGGCGCATTCCATTTATGTCCATAGGTTATATCACCTATAACAGTTATTCACCGTTAAATATTGTTAATCGAATATCAAAGTGAAATAATTAAGGATTTCCTACAAATATTTCCGACGACATATTTGCTACACCTATACGCATACATACTTATTACAAATTGTGATAGAAAAAGATTTACAATTTATAAATATCTCACAAGTACTCCATTCTTTGAATATATGTATGTTGGTCTTGCTTAAAAGAAAAGTTTTTTTTCCACCACGGAACACACAACTACATCACTTATCTACTGACCGCTAGTAGAACTAGCGTCAAATGTTGCATACCCTTCTTCTTTAATTCTTTACTTACTTCTTTCTTACTCTATTCTTCTGGTCGTCTTTGGAATCTTATAACATCTTGTCTTGGTCTGGAATATTCTAAGGTCTGGACTTTCTTGGGGTCTTCGGGTCTGGTCTTCTATTGGGGATTTCTTTTTATCAGAAGCCCTGTGTCATTGTTAGTTTTTAGAGGTAATAACACAAGACTCCGATTTGCTTTGATCTTACTTTATTTTAAAATCTCCAACCAGACATCTGTGCAGAGTGAGTCGGAACGTGTATAACACAACTCACCGCCGTCGTGGTTTCTCGCCGACTCTCTAAAATCTATTTCTAATCTAAACCGGAAGAGAGTCCCCTCCACCGATTCTCACGGTATCCACCGGTAGGTTAGGACCGAGGTCAAGCCTTGTCACTCATCCTTCAAGGCCGTGGGCTGTAACTTATAATCGCCATTTTTATTTCTACACTAGTGCACATAAATATTAGGTATCTAATAATTATGTAACACAAATACCCATTTCATGACATATGTTAAAACAATAACACTTTCATCCCTATTGAGAATTCTTCTCGTTCTTTTTTCTATCACACCTACTACAATGTGCCCATCCTTGCTAAATTGTTGAGCTATCTTTTTGGCAATGACACACATATTCATGTACATACGTAACATATAGCAGATTATAATTATAGGAAGCGCGTGGTGTAATGGTTAAAGTCATGGGAAATGGACTCGTCGCCCCGAGTTCAAAATCCCGGACGTGGTAATTGCATTTCATTTTAGCGCTAATTCCTTGGGAAAGGTATGAATCCTACTCTCCTCCAGCTATGGGTAAATAGTAGGGCAGACTTGGCTCTTTAACCTTGGTTGGTAACTGGTCTAGGAGAAGGAAAACTCTGAATTCAAACCTGTTGAACTCCGTTTAAGAATTGACCTAGTGTCGCATCCTGCTCGTGTGGAGGGCTTGGTAAATTATATAGCAGATTATAACAAGATGTTTACCAGTGAAAACATCTCCGAATTGGAGAATGAAAGCAATTTCCAGTCGAATAACTTTTTACTTATCAAGATCATATTTGTGCTAAAATCATTTTTTCATCCTCCCAATTCCCGATATATTGGATGAATAAATTAAATGTTAATTATGACCCTTCTTTCATTCCTAACAATACGCATCGACATAATCATGGACCGCTGTTACAACGGGAAGCAATTAAGATACTCTGAAATAGGAAAGAAGGGGAGTCACAAGTTAATAGATATAGTGCGATCGATATTGCCTGCTACTTAAATTACATATCAATTATATTCATCAAATATGCACTTAATTATAAAACCCAGTTAAATAAAATAATGGGGGATTTCATCATGTAACGGTTACCATCATATAAACTGGACTCGCTTAACCGTGTACAAATTCAGAACTAGGTTGGTTGTATGACAGACAAGGCTCGTTTACCTTGGCCTAGAAAAAGTGGAACTTTGAATTCAAACCAGTTGTAGACCTTGAGACACTAAACCACCTGGTTCCTAGTTCGATTCCGCTCCTCGCCAACTCAGCGTATGAGTAGCACAGGGATCTGTGCAGTAAAGTAAGGAGCTGATAGTAGGTGTGGCGCTCCACCTCAGATGCCAAAACAATCTCCTTGGTCTAGTGAAAAGGGGATAGACTCTCTCGCTGATTGGCTGATACCGACTTTATGCTGCCCTGACGACTTTACTTACTTAGACACTACATAATTAGCACACTCACGCCCCAAAATAGGTTAAAATATTTGTTTAAGGTAATATAAAATAATTCTGTGTTGTTACTAAGGTTTCCAGTACTCTTATTTTGCAAATGAATTAACACGAAATAAAAAATAATTCATATTTTACTGAAGCACCCACTTCAGTATAAATATCTTTAAACATAGCTATTAAGCGAGCACGCCACCGGTTTATATTTTTCCCTTAGTTACAATAATGAATGATATCCGTTTTTAATTTAGATTAGAGAGATTAGATTTCCCATATCTTCCTTAATTTTTCAATAGCAGTTTTGAATTATTCTTTGCTTATTCTGAAATTGCTTTTATTTTGATGAGATTACTACTGAGGTAATATGAACTTTCTAAGAAATTCTAGAAGCTCGCCATCTAACTAGGAGAAGGTACCATCTGTGAGAAGAAACATGAACTCTTCTTATTCGAGTTTACAGATACACCGATGCATCTCGCAGCCTGTTTCGAAATATGGAGTAGATATCTGGCTTGAGGAGGTTTATCTGCAAGAATCGCTAATCTATTTCAGTAAATAGATTGCGTTCTTGGATTTTAAGGAATGCCTCGAGAAGAAGCTAGATTGAAACTACCGAAGGATGCTGCGTGCTATTTTCAAAATATTCTGGAGCATCGCCCTACAAAAGCAGCTGTACAAGCCACTTGTCTCGCATCTTACAACATATCCAAGTAAGAGAAACAGGACACGTAAGTCAAGTTTGGAGAAGTAAGACGATTCATAAGTGACGTTCACCGATGGATTCCTAAACAAGAAATACTAGTGTTGGCTGACCAGCAAAGAAACATTCATCTGTCTTGTTGCGGACACTTTGATGTCGTGTAGACTTAATAAAAGGTATTACCGACGGGAACGGCTGGAGAGAAAGAGAAAGAGTATATGGGCATAAAAATCTGTGTTGTCGATACGTGATGATGATGATGATGATGATGATGATGATGATGATCAATGACGGTAACATTTCCATTTCAGACTGATGATTATGAGAATGTAATACAGATAGCATATTTAAGTCATTCATCAAATTACCAAATTTCGAATCATAATTTAAATAATGATGAAGTCAATTAAATACAAGAATGAATGGTCTGAGGAAAATAAATGTCACCATTGTTCAATTTGAATTTTAATAAAAAGAATAATTACAAGGAATATGGAGAAAATGGGGTTGAGCCTGTCTAACAAAACTGGAATTTTAATCAATTATAAAATAATCATCGAGCGAAGAATTGCCAACTAATGAAGTCTGAAATAGGAAGAGATTGAAAATAAATGAAGCATAAATTCCTTTAACCACGATTCAATCAGGTAAAATAATCTTTTTATAAAATGTCTTGTCCATGGCCTGTCCTCAACTAATTGGGTTCTCTAAAACAGAACGAACTCTCGATTTCTTCAGATTCTCAGTAATTGGTTACTTTGTATCTCTCTCTCTCTCTCTCTCTCTCTTCCTCTTCTCTCTCTTCTCTCTCATATAATATATATATATATATATATATATTATAATATAAATAGATATATGATAGGGAATGAAAAAATGAGAAAGTATTTGCATGGAAAGGTGCTCAATGCTAATAAAGCAGAGCAGATTTTATAATCAATGGTAATATTATGGTTTTTACACTCATAACTTGAAGTTTTCATGGTAATCATCATTTAACATCTCAAACATTTCACGACTGGTTTTTAACATCTCAACCATTGAACTCATCCTGATGATTGGATTACCATGAACTTCAAGTTATGAGTGTAAACCATAATATTACCATTGGTTATATATATATATTTATTTATTTTATTTATTTAATTATTAGATATAAACTGTTTTTTGTAGGCATCTACCAAGGTTTCAAGCGTTTTTTGTTTCGTCAGGATACCTTTAATTCCTCTGGTGTTTCTGGCAAAACATTTTTTGCGGTTATGTTTTTGTTGAGGAACGCAATTATTTGTATGCCTACAAAAAACAGTTATATTTAATATAATAAATAAATAAAGATCCTACACTTGTGGTTGAGCATGTGATTTCTTTGTTTCACATCTCAGAAAAATTTAACTATATATAATATATATATATATATATATTTATATAATATATATATATATATATATATATATATTTCTTTATCTGTGTCTTTCCAGTCCTTTTTATTATCAAATTTGCACAATCTCTATGTATAAAGTAGTCGTGTTTGTTTTGAGAGGTATGTGTTGACTTTGTAACCTCAGGAAAGAGATTGCATTGAGCATTAAAATCACGCCTACAATTTGATAGGTTTATAATAAGGAGATGTACCAATTAGTTTTTGAATTGTTACTGACTAAATGATATAATTCAATAATTAAAAAACCAATCTATTTGTAGTACTCTGCAAGGTTGTTCATAAGCAATACAAAAAAGCATGTGCAACCCTTCGATATTTTAACAGCACATGAATCTCTTAGGCGAAATATGAATTTAATGTTTTTTTTCTGAAAATTATTGAATATATCATTTAGTCAGTAACAATTCAATACTAATTTGGTAATCTCCTTATTATAAACCTATCAAATTGTAGGCGTGTTTTAATGCTCAATGCAATCTCTTTCCTGTTACAAGTCAAACATACTCTCAAAAGCAGACCGACTACTTTATACATAGAGATTGTGCAAATTTGATAATAAAAAGGACTGAAAGACATACAGATAAAGAAATATTATATAATATATATA
>JALAJA010000357.1:0-19870 GCA_023376005.1 Doryteuthis pealeii | reverse complement strand
ATGGCGTTTAACGCTGAAAAGTATTAGTATTTGACACCAAAGAATTAAAAATATCTTTTTCTCAACATATTATTTTGCATTACTTCGCTTTTCAAAAATTTGTTATTATCTTATATATATATATATATATATATAATATTATATATATATATATATATATATCAGTTTAATAAGAGCGATAAGAAGATGCTGTATCGATTTACATTAAAGACAATATAATCATATATAGCGCATTTTGTAGAAACAACTCAAATCAATGTTTTAATGTTTTAACGGACGTTTCTTTTTCCCGTGAATGTATTTATTACGAGAAGCAAAGAAAATAAAACATTAACGTAGAATAGTCCATTATCTTTACAGATACTGTAAAGGTTGAGATAATTTGAAATGGATGAGTCAAGTTATTAGATTACAAATGATATATTTTTTTCAAACACCTTGTACATCTCAAATGATATAGATGCGTTCGATATGTATCGTTATCGTTTTATGAAATGTCACCTGACTTGAGTTCAAATCCTGGATGAGGATGTTTGCATTTATCAAAGAGCTTATACACTTGGGAACGGTATAAATCCAACTATTTCCCCCAGATCGGATCATAGCAGGGCAGACTGAGCTCTTTAACCTTTACATGGAAACAGGTTTTGAGCAAAGCGCTGAATTCAGACCTGTTAAAATCCGCCCTTAAAAAATTGACCCGTGTCGTATCTTAATAGAGTAAACTGGCGGTTGACCCAACCGCCAGTTTATTAATTCTATCAATTTGATCAATATACATAAGTTAAGAAATATTACTCCCAGTTCATAAATCAAATCTAACAAATATTTACCTACAAAATATTTGCTTAATAATATATCATACATATATAAAGGGCAGTTGTGTGTATCTGTATGTCCAGAGAAAACTTCGAAAATAAAACAATTAACGACAAAGTAAATATAATATACGCATTAAAAAGCACCAGGCTGATTTTTGAGCAAAAAGTAATGATTTATATTTCGGAAGATTTTGAAAAACTCAAAAGTAACAGATGGAAAGTTATTGCATGTTATTTTGTTTATCTTTTTTTGTATGTTTTCTTTCTCTTGAAATAATATGTGAGTGATTGTTAATTGCATAATTCATATCTTATTTTCTTTAAAAATTGTAAATCTTTGAATGGAGATTTCTTACTATATTGTTAATATATTACCGCGGAGATTTTTTATGGGGCAACCAGCGAGGATAAGTTATATGGATCTGCGAGAATAACTTTTTAAAAAATCCCCTTTCTACCCGGCGACGCCGGGTAGCCACTTCTAGTATATAATAAAAAAGATTAGGCCACATAGGTGGAAATGCATTAAAACAAAATATCTGCAATAATTCGAAACTTCCAAATCTTATCGTTGAACTGGTATTCAGTTTAAGAAACAAGAAAATTGTCACACATAGTTTTGATTGTGCTGCACTTGCACAATCCTGTGTTTCACCCAAAACAATATTTTTCCCAATTAATATTTAACTAATCAACACTTTGTCTAGACATCGAAACGGCAAAACATCAACAGACGTTCAGACATCAACACTTTTAAATAAGATACATTTTATACTTTTGATCAACCACGCACTCAGCTTAGAATTAAAGTGCCATAAAACTATTGTAATAGGGTAAATCAGTACACTAGATGATTGATAATATTGACGTACTTGCTAGTCATCGCCATCCTATCCATATTCATCTACACCTAACACGAAGTAAGAATCCAGTTCACCACAGTAATTTTCTTCCATATGTAACTTAGTAATGCTATCCAGCGTTGCCTTGATTTAAAAAGTTAAAATAAATGTCTATCTATATGTATTTTGCTTTTATAGCTGCATAGCCGAGAGAAGGCAACAAGGCATGGCCTCTATGCGAATCAGATAAAAGGAGTTTCATGTGTTTTAAATAAGATGAAGACATCACGGACATTAGATAGCCAGCCTCTGAAATTAGACCAGTTCACATATCTATGTAGCAAAAACTCCTCTACATAAAGATATGTCAATATTACACATTGGGCTGCATAAGTAGATAAATAGATAGATAAAGCGAGAATTTTTCAGGGTGTAAGCCGGGTCAGTGCTACTGTATGGCTGTCCCACTTGGACTTAATGAACTGCTGGAGAGCAAAGATTAACACGTAAGTAATGTTCTCTTGTGGACACCATCACATGGACACATCAGAGTAGGCCGACCAACAAAAGCATGCATCAATCAGCTTTGAGTGGATATTGAATTGCTCTGCGGAAAAATGCCTGGAGCAATGGCCGATAGAAATGGGGTGGAGAAATAATTCCTTTAGCACGACCTGATCATGATAGTGAGATGAATTACTGGGAGTTTCCAAAATTGGAATGAGGACGGGAGTGGCTTGAACAACATATATAGCAAAATATATTATCATTTAAAAACGTTCCTAATAAATTCCTTTTATTATCATCGTAAAATTGATTGTGTGACCTGTGTCTAAACGAGCATATTACCTTTTACTCACGCTAATGTCCTGGGCAAAGGATAGGATCTCTCTTATCACCCCAGTATGGGCAAATAGTTGGACAGGCTAGGATCTTAGCAAGAGTATGGCAGCCAGTCTAGGAGAGTGTAAACATTAAAGAAAAAAAAAGCTTGAAAATTGAATTTGTCTCGTATAGTACCATTAGTGTGCTCTTGAGAAGGCAAAATAGAATGTCTATAAGTCGGTTCCCTTTCTGAACCGTGTAGCAAAGGCATCCGTGTGTGGGTATGGGGTCATGTTAGTTAATCCATCCTCTCCTCCCACCTACCTTGTGACGCACATCTTATCAACAAAGACGAGGGTAAGTGTGTAAGTTATAACACTATTAGGGAACTAGATTATTTGGTAGACAAAACAATTGACACAAATGCACTTCCGTAGAGAAACTTGCGATAAACCTTATTGAGTGATCTTAAAAAGGATTACAGCAAGACACTTTTATAGATTTTAAACATCCCGGATCATTTTAAGTGCGGGCAAAAGTTATTTACGACCCTTAGGTTAAATACAGCAAAAAGGCCAAATAGAGATAAGAAGAAAAATGGAGAACTGGATTGGTAGTCTCCTCTAAATGGCAAAACCCGTCCTGTCTAGAATTCTATCTCTTTTAATTTTTGTGTTTCACATATTTACCTTTTCTGTAGCGTAATGGTTATCGTCATAAGAAATGGATTAAACAAGTCAGATTTAAATTCTAGGCGAAACTGTTTCTGCGTTTCACTCGCCTTCATGCCCTGGGCGTAAGAAATATTACACCCTCTCTTATTTTCTTCCCCCACAACCTATGAGTAAATAGCAAGAGGGTAACATTGTATGCGAATAGTATCGAGTAACATATCTTCATTAAGAAAAAGGCAGCAGCCGGGAGAAAGTTGAATTGACAAAGTTCAACTTCCCGTCTGGTAGGTTATCGTATTTAAGACCCTTCAAACTCAAGATATGTTCATCGTTCAGTCAACTTCACCACTGAAATAAGTTTATAATCCAAAAACTATGCCTCCAGGTCAAAAGACAATGACCGCCCATCTAAGTGATGGCAGGTGCTTGCCTGATTTGAATGTCGATCAAGTGGGAGGTTCGTTGTTCAGTGAATTCAACAATATTAAAGAAAGATAGATAGATTTCTCAATTTCACTGTCATTGTGTGGCTTGAGTACGAGGAGATGCATTAGCGTATACAGAAATAAGTGATTCATTTAAAGATAGAGTCGGTTCCTAGACGACTATTGTAATCTGTTATCCACATTTCCCTCAAAAATCCACGGCCTCAGAAAAGGAATGGATAGACTAAAACAACAAAGGTGTTAACACTTGAGGCGAATTATGGTTTGTGGTGGTTTCTCCTCTACACGCTGATGATGAACATTACCGACGTAGCAGTAGTCAGTGACTAACACTACAAGAGAAGACTGTCACTCGAGTACCGACTCATCGATCTCGGATAAGGAAAATTTATGCAAGGAAATAAGAAAATCTCAGTATTTTTCCCTCGGGGGAACCCTTTATAAAAGGGACATCATGGTTGAGCACAGTCGTCAGAACCACATGACAGTGTAATTCTGGTGCTTGAACTCTAGAGATTTCAGTGCTAAGTATATTGAGAAAGTCGAGAAAAGGAGAGAGAGACGAGAGAGGAGAGAGAGAGAGAGACGAGAGAGAGAGAGAGACGATGAGGATAGAGAAAGGTAGAGAGATTGGGGGAGGTGGTGCCTCTTTGTATTCAAGTAACTTGATAGTTGACCTCATAAATGATGGACTGACGAGGTCCGTATATGTTGGATATTCAAGAGTAAAAACAATGACTTTTTCCTCTTGAAAACGAGAATATGCGTACAAATGGCTCTCAGAAACAATCAGTATTTTCTTTATGTTCACAAGTATTTTTACTCCTGTGTTTTTGTGATTTTTAATATCCTTATGCAAAAAGAAATGTATTCCATATTGATTGCAGTATTTTGTATAGTTTTGCCAAAAATTCTTGCTTCCATCCCAGACTCGCCAATGAATCAGAAAACGTCAATTATACAAGTTAAGGAATAATAAATTTTAGCATAAAATGTGAATATTTGATATGTTCAGAAGTAAAGTTCGCATGATCCTATAAGTGTAGTACCAGAGATGTATACGAGATTTCTTAGTTCCTACGTTCAACTTCGTTATCTGGTACGTTAACTGGTTTGAATATCATAGTTTTCCCTTCGTCTAGACATAGTTGCCATACTGACACATGGTTAAAATATAGGATATTCATACTTGCAGTCCTATTTATTCATAAGCTGGAAGAAGATTATGGATTTATACTTTTTTATCGAAGGATATTTTAGCGCTATGATGAAAATGCAAACAGTCTACACGACCACATTTGAACTCTGGTTGCTGAGCATCCATTTCCGCAGAGAACGAATAATCTTACACCGATCTGATAACTCCGTGAATCAATAAAACGACGGAAATCCGGTCATATACCGGAGGGATAAACCGAACAATTTAATAATCATCGCCGAGGACAATAAAACAAGGAGCAAGTAGGTTTTAACAATAGATATACTGTAGTGTAGAATGCAAAACTATGACTAAAATAATCGATATTCGTTGTCTATCGGTAATTTTAAATAGATGTTCGTCTAGAAAAAGAGGATCACAAATATAACGTATATACGGAATTACACTGTACACGCACGGTGTTAGGAATACGACGGACAATTTTATCCCGTGGGGAGTCAAAGCTTATGTACCAGACATTCTATCGAAAAGGGGGTAAGGGGTCCCTTAAACTCTTTGCTACCAAATTTCCCCCACGGCTGTACAAATTTTCTTATTATTCATTCAAGTGGTTCCTTATTGCAAAAGGATAAAAGTACCAATTTCAAGGGCTGGTTCACAACAAATCAGAAAGATGGCAGGAGTGTTCACGTACTGATTTTTCAGTGTAAACACGTGACAAGTATTGTGCGAGACTGCTGTCACTGTTTACGGTTGGATCGCAGTGGTGAGAGACCTACCTGTGAGCGGATTAAAAGTGGGCAAACAGTTACGAAAACATGCGATGTATAAATAATGTACTCACCCAGGTAATGATTATCTAAGCATAACGTTATTATCTAGACTAGACAATATATGCACCTCCGGGTGCAAGTATTTAAGTTTAAATATATAAAATATCATATTAAATTAGAATGCCAATGAATCTTGAATAAAAATGCCAGATAACTTGATTTGGAACAGAGGTGGCGTATCGAATTTGAAAAATAGAACAACTTTGAAACTAACTCTTCCATCATTTTCATTACTCCTATTCTTAATTTAACTATTTATTTAAAATAGGAAGATAAAGAATAATATTACAGTTATTTCTTTTTTGTATAAGGGATTCAATTAAAGATTTATTGAAAGAAGAATTTTGCTCTGATATTCAAATAAGATAACTAAACAATTAGAAATCAAAATAATTTAAATTTATTAAAATCAATTTTTTAAAGATCATATGCAATATTAGCCTTTCCCATTACACTGTAAACCGCTGTTTTGTTGTATATATAAAATACAACTGCATGTTATTTGTATGTGGAATATGGTCAACAGTCTTAATGATGTAAAACAATTTTATTAATAATTGAGGTTTAAATAAAAATTAAAAATCATGGAGAATGGGATACAGAATACAAAGGGAATTTGAGTGATTTGTATAGTAAATATAGTTTCGGTTACAGACAGAAAAACATACAATCTCCATTATAATACGAAGATGTAGATATGGTATAAATAATCTATTTATATACTAGATAATAAATTACAAATATTTATTTTAAACCTTATTTTAATTTTTTAAAATGCATGTCATAAGTTATTTTTCTATTAAACTTTAACTTTTAACTTAAATAATCAAATCATTTTAGGATTTAATAAAGATAGACAGCTCATTAAACTGTGGTATTCGGAAATAGAATTGATTTGCAATGGAGCTTATCGGAAAGATAAGTAATTAGAATAATTTTATTTATTTTGTTATTGTTTAAAGAAGAATTAAATGGGTTGAATTACAAAAATACAAATAGTACCGCGTACTCGTCTGGTTTACCTTCATTTTTTAGGAGATGCCATCAATCTTTTTAAGGAGGTAACGATGTACTTTATACTATCACAAATGTTTTCTGTGTGTCAATATTACATGTCTGTACTAGCACTTTAACAACGCAACTCGCGCTCAGAGGTCAAAATGAACGTGGTGATTCATATGATAACGAAAGGGTGAGTCTAACCTCACAGCAGATCTATAAATAGAAGCCTTACTTCAAGCGGATGTAACAGTGTCAATTAACCCAGGAAATTATTGGGATAAAGTAAGACTTGACACTTCTGTGTAGAACGCATGTCTTGGTCTATAAGTTCTATAGCGCCCACGGATAGATACAGCAATAAAAATTTGAATGTTTTATTATCTCAGTGTAATAAAATTGTATTCCGTAATGAGAATTCCGCTCCTTTTCGGGCATATATTTACCAAACTTTGACCCACACCATCTTGATGTATACAATGGAGTAATGTGATGGATTGTTTTATACATCTGTTGTAAAAGGGAATAATCTCAACAACATCAGATTGAATCATATCTTGTGGGGAAGCATTGTCTAACTATCAGAGACAATAGCAGCTCAGGGACGAAAGCTAGATGAAAAATGGCCATTTACTGCCGTAATTGGTTTTTTTGCCTATAACTGTGGGAATCGGACAAGAACAGATATACACAATTAATTTGCTGGTTATGTGTTTTTGAAGTTCTTTGTATTCAGGACTTTTATCTCCAAAAGTGTTTTTGTTATAGTTTGTGTGATAAACATGCAAATTTCAAATGGAGCGGGAAAGCATCCATTCTGCCTTGCCTATACATTTTCCTGCCGGGCCATTAATGTAAAATCAATTTACAGTCTTGTATCAACACAAGTTTAACAAGGAAAGTAGCCAATAATAAGTTAGATTTAGCAATTTAAGTATATCTAAATATACAGGTTTCTTCATTGGCTTACTGCCATTACACATTCTAATTACGCATTGCGTATAGTAAAACAAACAAAACAAAACTTTTTCATCGACAAAAATAATAATCATAATAATATTCACATAATAATAGTAGTACCTTTGACTTTGAGTTAATACCGGTTCTTGTGCATTTACAGCTCTGCTTACAAACATGATACGAAAATCCGTACTCGATTCGTCAATTTCGGAGAGTTTCAAACATAGTATCAAAGGTAAATTGCATAGAAATGATTATATTGAAAATAAGTATACTTGCTTACGAGTTTATTCGTTAATTTTGTTACTAATACCCAATTTTCTTTGTATATTCAAAGTCAGTTTCCCCATTTGATAATAAACGTAAATGCCATTCTGCAGGAATCATCAAGTATTAAGTATCTCGTAATACTATTAATCTATCCAATATAAAACATCAAATACCAAGCATATATTTAAGCAAGTCAAGCATTTTTGTTTTAAAGTATAAAATTCATTTCTTTATATTTTTTACTTAAAAAAACTTAAAAAACATATATTAAATAATAACTAAAATAAATCAGATTAGAAGTAAAGTCAAATCACTATTACTAAAAGAAGAACTCAATGCCTTACATGAAGTGATTTTAGATGAGCTTATATTCCATCCCATTTCATCACAAATTTTTTTTTATTATTTTTTTTTTATTATTTATTACTCGTTGTCGCCCGTCCAAAACGCCCCGATGTTTTTTATAAGTATTCTTTAAAAGAAGATAGCTCTGTAATGATGTATAGAATAATGGAAACTATATTGCCTGTAATAATATCTTAATATTATTAGTTTTTTCATAAATTATATTTGTTTTGTATAAATTATAATTTTTTGGATAAACTTAAGTGTTTTCAGTGAACTTATTACATAAGCATGTCATGAAGCTCCTCGATCTCAAATTTTTATGATCTCAAACAAGCAAAATATATCGACCTGAGTGACAGAGTTTCAAAACTGGCGAACATTAAGTCAGGTACTTACGACTTCTTTTGTATGTGTTATATACTCTCTCTCACTCCCTCTCTCTTCTCTTCTCCCATCTCTCTCTCTCTCTCACGTCGTTCTCTCATTAATGATGACTTTTTGCTTATCTGGGTATTAATGCGATATCACCTTGTTAGTTATTAAATGTCAAGAATCCTCTGTAGAAGAACAAGTAAGTATCACTATACTCGCATTTATCTGGAGGGCGAGTTATACATGGATGGGTAGCTTATGATATAAGGAAGTTTCATAACATGCATCGATTAAACACAGGAAGAAGTATTTAACAGCACTACAATGAACATTTTCAAAAGATAAAATGCTATCACGTGTTGCTTCTATGAAGAAGCAGTAATATGAAAGAATACAAAAGAACTAACATCATCACTTGGGTTCCATTGGGTATTCAAGTTCCGTGGGCTTTTCCTTCAATAACTGATGTTGACAAAAGTCGATAAGAAGAAAAGTGGAAGACAAAAAGATCGCCACTTACTGTCAACGAACAGAGACAAAAAGGCAAGATCTTATTCATCTCAGGAACGAAGAACGAAAGCAGAAAAACGATATGAGAGTATTGGGTTGTTATAAAAAAATCCTATATTTCAACTTTCAAAACTATGTAACCTCCGACATCCCTAAAAAAATAAAACCAAAAAAAAAAAAAGGAAAACAAAAAAAACAAGTGAGGTGGTCCCACTATTAGAATAACGCTCAGTCCTAATTGGTAAGCATCCTCCACACATTTAATATACAACAACCCAATCATTAGTTTGTTTTGTTTTGTGTGACATTGTTTTATTGTGTAATGTGCGTTTAAAATAAACCATCGGGTCTTCTTCTTCTTACTTACTTCTCTTCTTCTTTCTTCTTCTTCTTCTTCTTCTTCTTCTTCTATCAAATAGACATGCCACCAAATCCAAGAAAGACAATAATTTTATTAGTCGGTCAGCACTTTCTAGTAACAAAGGGTTTCTGACCACCAAAATAAATCTATAATTCGTTTACTGATAGATTTTTATTATAATTAGATTGCTACATATTCCATATACCTATGGTGTCACGCTCGTCATGAATTAGGTGGTACTCCAAATCTCTGGAGGTTTGGGGGTAGTAATGAAGTTAGATCTTAAACATTGCCATTTCTTCCAGGTGTACTTTGATTTAGTATCCCGTGAGGGGGTTAATTCTATCAATTCACCGCAGAATATTTCACTGAGCGAACGCTCACGAAATCAAATGCAAGTTTTACTGTAGATACCAATACAACCATCTCCTTTTTGACTTGCCTGTTTATATCTTTTCTGTAGGAAACACTAACCAGTCTTATTTCTAATGTACTCATCAACATGTCGTGTCTCTGAACTCCCTTTTCCGGCCTCAGAGGCCAGCTAGCTAATTAATCATCATAACTATATTCCTGATGAGAGGTGATTACCTCGAAACCGTTTAATAAGTTTTACCCTCTATAATTATATATCTTAATTATACTTATTTATTAGCTTTATTTATCTCTATATATATTTTATATAAAATAGTGAGTTGTGTTTTTTTGTGTTTTTGCGGATGAGATATTATAGAGAGAGATGAGAAGTAGTAGAAAGAGAGAGAGATTGAGTTTGATGTAGAGAATAGATGTAGTAGAGAGAAAGAGAGAGATGAGAGAGAAGAGATTGATAGTTGATTTGTTTTATTGTACGATAAGTGGGTTGTGGGTGCTATGTGTTGTATTGTGAATTAATGCCTGTTGGCATTTATCATTTATGATAATAAAAAATATTACTGGATCGTGTTTGTCTTGTTATTCTTGTCTAATTCCATCACTGCAACAGTCAATGCTACTCCAACAATAAAGAATATCACTATAATACTCACTAAATGAGATTAATTTGTAACCTTTATATATATCCTGGGCACGCCGAGGGTAGGTTCTGCTCTCCGTTTTTTTTTTTCCTATAGTAAAATATATTTTATTGAACCAAAAGTCGAGGATCAGTATCTCATAAAACCAAGACCCTTGAAGGAATCAATAATAGTTTATTTGTTCTAATACCATCATTCTAGCCGAGAAAAGAGATTAGAAGAATGTGTAAGACACATTTTTAAAAGAGCGATTTCTCTAGAAAAGTTTTGAAATAAATTTTAAATCTTTTGTCAAACTTCAGAACAAATCGATTTAATAATAATCATTCTTTTATATGAAATACCAATTTATATTCTTTCTAATCTCTTTATTTATGAATTCTTAGTAGAGTATTTCATTTTTTAATGTTTATATTTTATATTTATTATAAATATCTGATTTAAGTGGTATATATAGAAAATATAATAAAAATGTAAAAAAGCGATCGAGCAATTGGTAACAAATTTAATCTCTACATCAAGTATTTTAGTAAATTAACTAAATTTTCTATATTATTGGTGAATATTTGAAATGACTTACTAAGGGGAAATTTTATAAAGCGTATGAACAGTGTAATAAATGTCCTAATGCCATATCACATTGTCACCCATGGTTTTATTAAATATAAATACACGTTTAATCATCTTGGAGTTAGTTATTTTTCTTTAACAAAAAAGAGAAAGGTTGAATTTTAGAGCAAAAAAATAAATAGGATATAATATTAGAATAACACAAAATTCATTTATATAATATTACTTATTTTTACTAACATACTCACTCCACACACAAGCGGGAATGCGACCAACAAGGTCAAGTTTCTAAGCAGGAGTTTAACAGGCTTTAAATTTCAGATATAAACTAAGCGTCCCAAACACAGATGAAGCACATCTTGATCACTCAACTACTTCCCGCCAGTATTAATTCAGCACCGGGACATTTTTTAACCATCAAAAAAGACACTCACCTATAAATGTCACAATCAGGGGCCAGTTATCTATCTATCGTAAACCTCTTTGAATCAATGTAAAAACTTCCCACAAGACACACTTTCCCAGAATAAAGTTTAAAACCTGTTTTGAAATATCACTATACAACTAAAACATTTCAAAGGGGAATTAGCTCCCACTCTAAAATCACATTATCGTAAACATTTAAGATTTAACTTTGTTATTTCTTTTTTAACTGCGTATATTATCTGCTTCGTGTTTTAAAGATCGGTTAAATTTATAGTTATCAACTTAATAAAAAAGGGAACACTAGTTAAATAGAAATATGAACTATAAAAGAAGAAACTAAGCCCAAATGTCGCAAAATGAATGCTATCAGACAAAAAACAACACCAAACTAGACGAATAGGATCGACAAATACGTATACAAAATAATCTTCACTATGAAAGACTATAAAGAACATGTTTATCAAAAATCAACTTAATTAATGATTTAATTCTAATTATTTTGCGTTAGATTTATTTAAGAAGTCCTATAAAGATAAACGAGATATTTAAATATTTATCTTTACTAAAGATCAAAATTTACGAGTCTAAACCAAAATGTTAAATACAGTGTCATAGCTTTAAATTGTTTCTCAGTAAAAAGCCACCCAATTTAAGTAAAACAGCCCCACAAAATAAAAAACATAACAAAAAACAAACAAAACCAACGCAACAAAACTATAGAATTAGTATACAACACTTACACAAACACACCTAACTATTAGTTTAGGTATCTAGATATGGATTTATAAACGGAGAGCAATGATACAAACTCCTATGAGTTATTTTAATACTGAGAATGTATCATATTTTGATTTTATTACATATCATAGTGTGTAGTATTCATGTTTGATTAAATTATTAATTTTAAACACATTAATAAATAAAAAACTAAAGATATAGCGATGAAAAAGGCTTATTGTTTCACCTCACTTCAACACCGAGAAAATGGAACTATCAACGACAGAGTGGAGTTTAAACGTCATACACGAGTAAGTAACCAACGGCGTGAAAGTGTGTATGCAGTGTAAAAAAGTATAAAAGTGGCCGGACTAGAACAGATGATGATAAGAAGAAGAAGGACAGGAGCACCCAAGTCAACCTCCTAGAACAATATGATTGAAAAGAATAAGCAAGCGAAAGATGGATAAAGATAGCGAGCTGCGAGTTTTCATCGATAGGTAATAGCTTGTACTCTTCAGATTAAGTTAATGGTTCTGCCATCAAAGATTAATCGCTTAAGCAACGAAGTTTTATTTACTCACAAAAACAAGGGGGAGATCGGTATTTATTTAATCTCCCTTGTAATTATTCACCACACTAAATCCCGTAACAAGGGAGGGAATGCATGACACTAAGTAATTATTAAAACGGACGTAAAGGATATAGTTTTGAATAAATGTTTTCTTTCTCGAGACTAGGTTGGCTAACCAAAGTTAAATACGACCGTTTGTCCTATTAACACACTAAAAATTAACCTAATAGACTAGAAGGGAAAATCATGAATGTCATCATTTCTAAAGAGTATTAATGTGAAGTGAAACGGAAGCTCGATCAGCATTAAGACACTCGTGTCCCACTAAGATTTCCCTTCTAATGATAATGACATTATCGCTTCGTGACACACTATACAAATAAATGATAACAAATGTAGTATTAGCCTAAATGAGATAAAATCATATCCATGGAACACACTGGCCAAAAAAGAACATTAGTAAGTCCCAACAGAGTGCTATTTCCAGTTAATAATATAATTTAAAAAAAATAATAAATGAAAGAGATAACTTTTAAACATAAGAGATTTCAAATGGAATAAATAGTAAGTAGTATCTAAGGCCATATCTGAACAATTTAATAATATAAATCAATGTGAATAGAATCGTTTTGAAATATATTATCACTTCTAATGTTAATTCATTATTCTAAAAAATACTTATTTAATGATTCTACATCTGCAGAGTAATACATAATACAAAGGTGGGAAAAACAATGATAAACTCGTTGCAATGACAGCTAAAATATCAAGTAAAATTATAGTGCGGGTGAAACTCACAATTGGCGAAATAATAATACTCATTTTGCATTATGTGAACTACTTTGAGAGGTGAGAGAGCTTTTGTTTTTAACACAATCGTGACCACAAAATTAGAAATATGTATAAATCGTTCTGTGAACAAGACAATAAATGGGGAAAAATTTACAAAAAAAATAGAAAAAGGTATTACCATATGAGGACGATGACACTGATAAAAATAGTAATAGCCAAATCGTCATCATATATTACTCTACTAATGGAAAAACAGAAGACAGTATATTTAACTGATGTCAAAGAAACAGAGAACAAAGGAAGTGAGAATGGTTTGTCTGGCTAATCATGTGAGCGAGTCTAACAAAGTACCTACGGCACGCCCACATTCTCAAAGGAAGACAATATATTTATAGATCCTCCTACAGTAACTTACCATAAAACAGTAAAAAAAGCAAATAGTAGCGAGATCTTTGTTCTCGCAACTAAACTACATAAAATTAATTTTATGTTATATAAATCCTTTTCAGGTTCATTTAAAATCTAATAATACTATTGTAATATGGTGGCGCTTATAAAAATTCTTCATCAATATAATGCCATGTTTAAAATAAAAGATCTTTTAATAAAAATCCATACTTAAAGCATGCGTATGTACAAGAGGGTAGAAAAGAGTAAAAAGATGAATATGACTGGTTTATAATCGACTAGTGCTTCTAATACGAATAATGCTTAATGATACTAGAATTTGAACATCTCTAAATCATATGAAAAATGAGATTTCTACACTATTATACGACTTATGATCTAAGCAGTTAAGAATTGAAAGAGATTATATGTAAATTATAAAACACCCATTTCGCACGAGACAGCATTGTGACACAAAAGCGGTAGATTTAACAGGTTAATGTTTCGGTGATCCATCGGTCATACAGGGATATAAATAATTATCCTAGACTGGTTTACTAACCAATCTTAAAGAGTAAACAGAATGTAGCCACTACACCATAAATAAAATATAAGACATACATAATTATTGAATTATTGAATAAGAAAATAATGAATTTGTAGTATGATGAAATAAGCAGGCACAGAAAATTGAATGTAAACTACGTTACATACTCAATATCTTATCTCGTTTATGTCAGTTCTACTCTATAATCGGTATATCTTCACTTACTCATGGATCCCATCGTTGGATTTGTCGAATACCCCGTACTATACTGGAGAATAATTTGCCCTATGATAATTACTATATCTTATGGTAATTATCAAAATTAATATAACATTAGGATAAATATAATAACCTGATACCGATGGATCACCGAACACCTTAAACCTGTAATAACTACCCGCATGTAGATCACATTTGCTTAGCACAGTAGCGAATGGTGGTTGATAATTACAAATATTAACTCTTTCAAAATCTAACTGCTTAGATCAAAAAGTCTATAATAATGGAATCTCATTTGTACATTATGTATTTTTAGCCCGATAATCAAATCATAAAGTACTCATAAGCATATAAGACGGATAAGAAAGAGCACAGCGAGAGAATTAATAAACCAGTAATTCTACTCTTTACTCATTTTCTACCTCTTCGTACATACGCATTTGCTAGTATAATAATTATAATGATAAAATCTTTACTGAATTAAAACATTGCAATATAATAGAGAAGAATTTAAAAGACGCAACACAATTCATAATATTATTAAAATTTTAAATGATAAACTGAAAAGGATATTATATAAATAATAAATAATTTTATGTAGTTACGCTGAGCCAAAAACAAAAGATATCGCATACTATTGTGCACTTCTCTTATATAACTGTATATTACTGGTAGTTACTGTAGGGAGACAATAAATAAATGTCTTCCTATAGAGAATGAGGCGTGTAAAACGTTAGGGTAAATCTTTGTAGAACAAGGATCACAGATAGACCCAAGACAACATATCTCACTCACATTCCTATTTACATTCTGATTCATATAGACACAGGTAAAGATACTGAGTCTTCTTGTTTTGCCATTACTATGAGTCGAAAAGATAACATGGCTATTAACTATTTTACAGTTCCATCGTCCTCAAGTAAACCTTTTTCTAAGTTTTTTGTACATTATTTCGGCACCATCATTGCTTGTTCATAGTAAGAGCTATTTTATACATTAATTTCTAATTTTTGGGATCACGCAACTGTGTAATAAGAAAAAAAAGCGCTCACCCCAATAGCTTCACCAATATGCAAAAATCATAGGTACAGGATTCGCAAGTAGTTTACCGACACTATATTTACTTGATATATTAGCTGTCATAAGCAACGAGTACATTGGATCCTCCACGCTCTGTGTTTAATGTATTACTCTGCAGATGAAACATTAAAAGATTAGAATATACTTGAATAACATGAAGAATATATTCAAACATTCTTTTCACATCTATTAATACCTTTAAATTCAGATGCGGCCAATTACGAATTCTACTTACAATTTATTTCCATTTTTGGACAATCCAAGTAAAATTACATCGTCATTATATTGTTTAAATAATAATGGATGCACTCTGGGTTGACTACAATGGCGATTCTACGGGCCAGTGATGTTCAATATATGATTTGACTCCATAGGCTAAAACCTACATTGTATCATATTGTATAGGTGCTACGAACGTATGGTTTATTCAGTCGATGAAAGGAATAATCAGTGACTACGAAGTTCGAATGCTGAACGAGGTGTTGTTTCCTTTCAACTTCACATTAATACTCTTTAGAAATGTCATGCTTAATTCATATTTTCTCCTCTAGCTATAGGTAAATATAGGACAGAACGGGTTATTTAACTTTGGTTAGCCAACCAGTCTACGAGCAAAGAAACACTGTATTCAAACCAACCTTACTCCGTTTAATAATTTACTTTGTGTCACATCCCTCCCGTGACGGATTTATTGGGCAAATACAAGGGAGATTAAAAAAATACCGACCCCCTTGTTTCTGGATACCGTGCTTATTGTCGATTATTTGATAGGCAGAACCATTACTAATCTGAAGAGTACAAGATACAATATCGATGAAAACTCGCCAGTTCGCCTTACCATCTCTTGACGTTGCTGAATCTTTTCAACAATGGTGGAGGTTGACGGGTGCCCTGCCTCTTCTTCGTTCATCACGCTAGTCCGGCCACTTTTATAACTTATCTATCTACGCATACACACTTCTACGCCGTGGTACACTGTGTATGACGTTAAACTACATCTAGTCGTGAAGTTCCATTTCTGGTGTTTGAAGGAGGGTGAAATAACCCTTCATCGCTATTACTTTAGTTTTAAAAAATGTGTTAAAAAATAATTTAATTTCAAAAAAATTGAATACCTAACAAGAATGAATAAAACAAAACGTCTTCAGCATAAAATAACTCAAGGGTTGACATGCCGTAAAATCCAACAAACCAAACCTAATAGTAGGTGTGTGTGAAGTGTTGATACTTTATTCAAGTTTTGTTGCGTTGGTTTTTGTTTTGTTTTTTTTGTTTATGTGTTCCTTAATGGGTGGGGCTTTTTCTTACATTGGTTGGCTTTTGACGAGAACAAAAGCTATGACACGCGAAACAATTTTTAAAGACTCTTAAATTTGACTTTCTCAGAAAATATAAATATCTCTTCATCTTTAAAATAGGACCTACAACAAAAATCACGCCAAAAATAATTAGAATAAATCTAAAAGAGATTTTTAGAAATAAACAATGTTCTTTATAGTCCAAGTGAAGATTATTTTGTATACGTTTTGTCGAATCCTACTTTTCGTCTAGGTGGTCGATTGCTTATTGTCCTGAAGCATTCATCTTGCGAATTTGGGGCTTAGTCTTCTTTTAATAGATTCTATTTCTCATTAACTAGTGTACGCCTTTTTTATTAAGTTGAAACTATAAAATTTATAAACGATTTTAAAACACTCCTGCAAGCTAGAAAAACGAGTTAAAAAGAAAACAAATGTAAATCTTAAAGTTACATTAAGAAGGGTAGCTAATTCCCTTTGTAATGTAGTGTATAGTGAAATTCAAAGGTAACTTTTAATTCTGGAGAAGTGTCATGGGAGTTTAAATTAGATTCAAATAGAATACGATAGATAGATACTGGCCCTGATTGTACATGTAAGGTGTCCTTTCTGATTGTGTAAAATGTCCCGTGACTGAAACTGGCGGGAAAGTAGTTTTGAGTTTGGATCAAGATGCTCATTGCCCTGGTGTTGGACGCTAGTATATCTGAATTAAAGCCTGTTTAAACTCCGCTTTGAAAACTGAACCGTTGTTCGCATCCACGCTGTGTTGGAGGAGTTGGGTAAATAGATATATAAGAATTTTGGTTTCTAAGTACTCCTATTTATTTTTGCCTCTAACAACCCTGTTCTCTTTTGTGAAACCTACTCCACCAGAGGCATAACGGGGTGCGAATGGGCATTAGACATTTTCTGTCATATCCGCTAACCCCAGTACATGCATTCATCCCAAAAAAATAGAAATGTTAATCATTCAAAACTTGGAAGAAGTTACTCAATAGCGACGCCATTATAATATTATCTAATACCACAACAGATTTTATAATAAAATAAAACATTAAAATGAAACCTACTAAGAAATTCATGATAAAGTGAAAAAAAATTGGTATTCAATAAGAAGATTTATTTGATCGATTTTTTCTGAAGTTTTAGACAAAAGATAATAATTTATTTGTCAGAACTTTCAGAGAATCGCTCTTAATGTCTACACAGTCTTTTTCTAACTCTTTCTCGGCCATAGAATGGTATAAAGAGAAAAAAACAAAAAAAAAAAAACAATGGGATCCTTCCCCCAAAGGGTCCTTTTTTGGTTTTTTTTATGGATAACTGGATCCTCGGACTTTGGTCAATAAACAAATTATTCATACGAGCAGACTACCCGGCGTTGCCCGGATAAAAAAGTTTACAATAATCTCAAATATATTAAGTATATATCTTTATTGTTTATGTAGATTACTGTTATGATTATTGACGAAAAACAGACACACGATCCGTTATTGTTTATTATCGATCATATGTATACTGCACAGGCATATCATACACACATGCCCCCCTACTCTCTCTTCTCTCGTCTCTTTCTCTCTCTGCCTCTTTCTCTCCTCTCTCTCTCTCCTCTCTCTCTTCTCTCGTCTCCCCTCTCTCTCTCTCTCTCTCTTCCGCAAGCACTCAAAATAGACACATCACTCATATATATATTACTAATATATATATATATATATATTATATAGTATATGGGTAAACTATAGACACGTGTTTCGAGGTATCACCTCTCATCAGTATAGTTTATGATTTTAGCAGCTGCCTCTGGCAGGGTTCGAAGACCGACATGTTGATGGGTCCTAGAATAGCTGGTTGTTGTTTTCCTGCAGAGGGATAACAGGGCCCAAAGTCAAAAGGAGTGTGGTTGGGTATTACAGAACTGCATTTGATGTGAGGTTCGTCGTGAATATCTGGGGAAATGATGGATACCCCTCACGGATTACTATCCAAAGACACCTGGAAGAAATTGGCAATGTAGATCTAACTTCATACTCCCCAAACCTCCAGAATTGGAGACCCACCAATTCATGACACTGACAAAAATAGGTTTATTTGAATGAGCATTAATTATAAATCTATCAGTAAACATATAGATTATTTGTGGTCGAACCCTTTGGTTACTGGTAGGCGGAGACAAAATAAATAGTTTGATCTTTCTGGATTTGGTGGCATGTCCTATTGAATAAAGAAGAAGAAGAAGAAGAAGAAGAAGAAGAAGAAGAAGAAGAAGAAGAAGAAGAAGATGGTTTCATTTTTCGCACATTACACATATAAACAATGTCACACAGAAACAAAAACAGACTAATGTTGGATTGTTGTATTAATGTGTGGATGGATGCTTACCAATTAGGACTGAAGCGTATTCTAATAGTGACCACCATCACTTGATTTTTGTTTTCCTTTTTTTTTTCGTGTGGGTTGTTATTTTTTTAGGGGAGTCGGGGTTACATAGTTTGAAAAGTTGACTATAAGGGATATAAAAACCCAATACTCCAGTTCGAGTCTCTTTTCGTCTTCGTTCTCTGAACGAAATAAGCACTTGCCTTTTTGTCCTGTTGTTGATACAGAAGGGCGACTTTGTCTCCACTTCCTACTTTATCGAACTTGTCTCACATCAGTATTGAAAGGAAAAGGCCCACGTGACCTGAATACGCATGGAAACCAAAGTATGGAATGTTACTTCTTTTGTATTCTTTCAATATACCAGCTTCTCATAGAGCACACGTGAACTATTTTATCTTTTGGAAATGTTCATGTTATTCCTTGTTAATACTTCTTCTGTGTT
>JALAJA010000356.1:0-43007 GCA_023376005.1 Doryteuthis pealeii | reverse complement strand
AGTTTCAGCTTGGACGTGCGGCAGAAGAAGCTGTAGACTTGCTTTCAGGCTGGAACTTCAACCCGCCACAATGTGTCGCCTATGTTAGATAGAGAAATATTTTTTAGTTAAGTAAAGATAAAGGTTTAAAATAAAATAATAGATTGTTTTGTGCTGTGTTGATGAATGTCCATTTGGCAACAAGGAGACTTGACCTAGAAGAAGCAATTTAAATCCAGACAACCAACCTGTGGAAGATCAGGTCCAGACGCTGATGAGTTGAGAAGAACGTATAGATATGCCAAAGATGATCAGAAAGAATAATAGAAGTAAAGAAAGGGTAAGCAATCAAGTTGCTGACTCGACAGTGAATGCAAAGATCAGTATAGTTAAAGCTGGTTAACCAAGGTCAATATATTTGGATTGATTGATTTAACGCATGTCAAGCCTTCTAGGTTTTTGACGCCACGGAATGTGGTCAATCCACGTTCCATTGTATGATTTCTATGTACATTTTTTATTGAATCACCTTTCTTGCCTTGAAGTTTTTTTTTTTTGTTTTTGCTCAAGTAATGCAGTCCTAGTTGAATACAAGTAATAATTAAAGCGATTGGTTGAAGGCTCAGCTGTTAGAGCGACCCAATCTAGGAACAGCACAGTTTCCGTGGCTTCCAAGTATACAGGTCCCTGCCAACCCAGCAGTATGAGTAGCCAGCAGCCCGTGTAATCTAATCTGTGGTAGAAGTGAGGAGGTTTTTTGACGGCTAGGTGGTGGTTGCTCCACCTCAGTAAAAAAACAATTACCTGGTCCTAGTGCTTATGCAAAAAAAATAGACCCCTTTCTGCTTGGGCCTTGTTACCAGCAAATAGGCCACTTGTGCCAACTTTGTAATTTACTTAGTATGGGTGACCACGTTTAAGCACAGCAAAAGGTGATTGTGTAAAGCAAAACACAAGTCCTTTGTCCCTATCAAATGACTTGAATTTTTGGCATACAATTGACCCCGAAAAAGGCTGAGATACAATACAAAAACAATTCAACTTAACGAAACCAACCAGTTTCGGCGCAAGGGGTGGGATTATGAGAACAAGATCTCAAGTAGGGGCAGCCAACGAGGATCAAACCACTATCCGTAATTCAATGGGAGCCGTCCGAATCGTAGCTCGCTAACACCATTACAAACCATGAAGAGATAGGAATGCCCCATATTATATAAGGTAGGTTATTTGCCCCCAGACTCGTTCACGCATCGTTTAGGATAGATTGCAACACAAGGTCGCACAGTATAGGGACATCCAGCGCGAAGGATCAAATCACTATTTCAGTATAATGGATCTGGCGAGACTAAGCTGATAGACGCATTAGGGGTCGATGGATGGGACAGCCATAAAGCTCAGGTACTGTAGAAGCCTAATCACTGTTCAAAAGAGTAGAAAGTGATTTTTTTTAAAAATTCTCTCGAACATTTCTAAAAAAAAATTCTCCAGTCTTTCTCCCCAACAAATTTTTTCATTCAAAATAAAATTTCACTCTGATGAACGGGGTCGAATTTTCTCTGTGTATCGAATATTTTCAACATTTTCTATTATTAAAATACAGCATTTCATTTCATTTGTTATTTTAAATGATAATTAAAAATAAGTTTTGAAAAGTCCCCGTGTACACAAAGATAAACTGACCGAATAAACATGTGTAAAGGTGATATGGATTAAATTCATCTTTTATGATCGCCATTCTTGTGACTTTCTGTTTCTTTATTCATTCTTCTCATATTTCGTCGGATCAATCCAGATTCCCATTTTTAAACAAAGAGCTAGAATACACCAGAACGTTTAAGATCCTTTACTAGAGGAGTCTCCTGGGATATAACACTAAAACTGCAATTTGATGGTGACCGGCTCCAGTTCTGGAACTTCAGAGGAATGTGGAGTACCTCCTTATTATAACACAAGTCTCTCACAGGTCCTACGGTCGTGGCCTGGAGTGGACGGTAAACTTTAGTCACACTTATATCTCTTTCATTACTTTTCTTGGAGTTTCTGGGAGGTGTGTAAAGTACCCCTGTTAGAGTCCCATGCTATGCGGGTGACAGATAGAAAAATGTGAGTTTATAAATAGAAAAAAAATGAGTTTACCGACATCAGATGGAAATAAAACAAAAACGTCTTTGGCATAAGACTAACCCACAAAGGTGTCTGGAGCATAGCCATGAAGATAGTCCAAACTAAACCTATGCTAGTTGGAGATCGAAGGTCAGGTAGCTAAAGCTGGTCATTGAAATCGACCAAGGATCAATTGTTTTTGATGAAGTGTAGTCAGTTCTATGCGTCATCAAACACCACAATTGTTTGTATATGTATAGATTCCAGCTCATTTTTGTTATAAACTTATAAATTGACTTTGAGTTGTGAAGAGAAAAGGATGACTGCAATTGTTTGGAGGCTCTAAGTCAATTGCAGCGGAGGTCCATGATGGGCGATCAAGTGGTGTCACTCCTAATTCTTCCTTCTTTTGTGTCTATTATTTTTCTCTCTGTTTTCTTTCGGTATTTTTCTTCCTTCTTTTTCATTATCTTTCTCTTTTTCTTTCTTCCTTCTGTTCTTTCTTTTCGTTGGTCTTTCTTTCTTTTGCCTGTCTTTTCTTTCTTCCTTCTTCTTGCTTCTTTCTGTCTCATTTTTTCTTTTTTTTCTTTTTTTCTTTCTTTTTTCTTTTGTTTTTTCATTCTTCCACCTCTTTTTCTTTCTTTCTTCTTTGCTGTTTCCTCTTCTCTGTCTGTCTTTTCTCTTTCTTCCTTGTTTTTTTTTTTACTTCTTTCTTTACTTTCTTGTCGCTTTTTCTTCTTTCTCCGCTCCTTTTCTTTGCTTTCTCTCTGTCCTTCTGTCTCTTTCTTCTGTCCTCTTTTTCTTTCTCTTTTTTTTTCTGTCTCTTTTTTTTTCTTTTTCTTTCTTTCGCTTTCTTTCTTGTCTCTATCATTTCTTCTTGTCTGCTCTGTCTCTTCTTTCTTTCTGTTCTTCTTCTGCTCTCTTTTTCTTGCTTTCTCTTTTTCTTTCTGTCTCTTTTCCTTTTGCTTTCTCTTTTTTTCCTTCTTTTTCTCTTTTGTTCTTCTTTTAAAGCATAGAGTACGTACTCCTAGTCACATTAATATTGTTGAAATCGTCTAATTCAATTCGAACTGTTCTTCTGTGTGAGACAATCTTTGAAACTTATTTGCTGGCTTGATGCCTGGTCAAGAGAAGCATCAAAAGTAAGTACTTCTGGCGGGTCGATATCAGGCGTGTGAGACCCTCTGGTGAAGATCTCTTCCCAAATCACTAAATTGAGGGGGGCGGTTTTTTTGATTGACTAGTAAAGCAGGTTAAAAAAGGTGAAGACATAAAATTCACCTATCATCGTAAGAATGAAGAAATGGAAGAAGAGAAAGTCGAAGGTGAAAATCGTGAGGGGGGGGCGCTGGAGGGTGTTAGCGGAAGTTAAGATAAAGGGGAGTGGTACCATTCGGGGACACGGTTGCTTCATAATGTAGTAACTGTGAGCAAGGAGTCGCGACAGCATCTGTTTTTTATTTTCTATTTATTTGTTACTAATAGGAGAGCGTTACAAATTGCCGTGTATGTAAACTCGTGTAAGTAGACGGTCGTGGATTTCAGACCTTCAAGATCAATTTTTTTTAGCAGTAAAGACAGACCAAGAACCAAGTGATATAGAGATGTTGAACACTTGTGGTTAAAGAAAGATTTCTGTATGTCTGTAATGTTGTGTTTGCACAATCAACGTAACCAATCGTCTACTGCAGGACGTGCAAAATTGGCGAGCAGGGCGAAGCCGACAAGGTGAAACTTCACACGTCTTTTAAGAGGGAAGGAGAGACAGAGAGAGTAGAGAGAGAGAGAGAAGATGAAGGGGGGGGTGGTGGAGACTATCTAAGAAAAATACAGATGACTTACCAGTTGTGTTTGAATTGATATTGTAAAACGATACTGACTCAGGTGATATTTATAGCTAATTGTTATACTGTTGCAGATTTAAGGCGTTGGGTCGTCTAATGTAAAATAAAATAAGTTATATGTGATTTTTTAATTGGGAAAAATTATAGAATTTATTTACTTGTAAATGTATAAATTGTAATAGAATAATATTCAACACAATACAAACACCTGTCCAATAAAATCATAAACTTCTCAAAAAATTAACAAAGATTATACTAATGCGTTAAAAAAAACAATATTTTTTATAACAAATATATTTATAGTAATAGTATATAATATATATTATTTATAATATATAATATATTATATATATATAATGGGAGTAAAATATGATAAAATAAAATCCGGTACAATTATTAAAGGAAAATTTGAAAAAACAAGTGTCCGAAAGATAGGAGAATTATTTTTGCGGAATGTTTAAGACATTTCGGTTTCTTTAAACGCTTCATCAGGATTGTATCTATGGGGTTAAAGAAAATTGATGGATGTTTAATAGATGAACAGGAGATGAAACAGTCGACTGAAATAAATTCATCTATTTTCGGAACACTTGTTTTTTCAAATTCTTATATATATATATATATTATCATATATATATATATATATTATATATATAATATAGTATGATAGTTGATAGAATTGCTTTAGAAGCAATTGTTGAGTAAAGAGTATATTATTATTTATAATTTTTTGCTTAAGGCATTAAAATGCGTATACGTATAAAAATTGATAATTATGTGAAAAATAAATCATTGACAACGCGAACTCGGCAAATAACGCGCACCACCTAGAACCAATCGTACACGTTTCAACTTTTAGTTCATCAATGATGTGTTACTTACGATTCTCCTCCGACAGAACAGCTGTACCGAGGAGCCGGCTTGTCATGATTTATTTTCAATAATTATCGAATTTTATACGAGATATACGCAGTGTAATTGCGTTCATTATAATTATATAATAGACAGAAGAAAAGCTGAAGAGACAACACAACTCCAGCAGAAAGCAACGTTGTTTGCATAGTCTGCACAGAGATTGTCATTCAAAATTGATCTGTTCACTTTCCACATAAGAGTACTGAGTTAGATTAGAATACAAAAAAAGTGAACACTACAACCAATCATTCTTATAGACGAGAGGGATGCCCAACAATAATATATATATATATATATAATATAATATATTAATATAATATAATATATATGTTTAAAATCCAAAAGTTCCAGAGAAGACAATCTTCTTAACGACGCAAGAGTTTTTTTAAAACAAACAAGTCGCCAGTTTGTGAGGCTGCAGATGTGTGCTTCTTTAAAGTAATGTTAGAGTCACGACGAGCTAATAATATATCAAGTAAAGAAAAAAATGACAAAAAGACCTTAACAGATTTAGCTTATAGTCTATTGCAGGAGCTTAGACTATTTTGTCTAAGCCCCCGTAAATAGACCTATAATGCCATAAATCTCCTAAAGTCTTGTTGTTGATTCTTACTTATAATATAGAAATATATAATATATATTAATATTATATATAATAGTATATATTTTAATATATATAAATAACTCAACCAATTATCGTTCTCTCACAATACCTTCAGTTGTTAAAACCATAGCTCGTTCGCTCCAGATACATCTTCATTAAGTTCATTAGACTTCTGGAGAAGAATCCTTAAAATATAAACTGATTCCTCCTTATTTGTAATTACAAATACCACTTGACACATCAGCGTAAATTGTAAATATATTGAAAACTGTTCAAATCTCGCAAATTCCTGAAAGCCTTATTGTTGAAAGAAAGTGACCAAACAAAACAGACTAAGTGAACTAATTTAATACAGTAACATAAAGTCCGACTTGTTGACAGTTGTGAATGAGAGATAGTGCGTCAATAGACAGATTATACTCCAATCTCATGTTACGGTATTGTCCTGAAAGTTGCTCTAACGAAATAACAGCAAAAAAGAAGAAAAGAGAATTCCTTCATATAGAAATTAGTTACAGATTGAAAATGGAGATCGGAGGTCATAAGGCCAGAGACAAGTCCGTCACAAGAAATATTCTGGAAAGGATCAGACCAGTGGTCAGAAATGTCTATAAGTTTTATATACGGTCATCACGTTTTCAAGATGATTCTTTAGACAGTTGAACACCACCCTTGTTTTATATTGTCAACAGGTGTTTCAACTGATACGTTTCTCGAAAGAAAAAGTATAGAGAATCTGAGTAATGCGGTCCCATCGTCCTTTGTCTACGAGCCTCTCTAATCGAACCAACCACTCATACAACCAAGGCATACTTTGGCCGCAAAGCCCAAAAAGAGGCAGAATTCTATTCCCCCTCTTTCTGATTTGACCAGCACCGGAGTCAGACCCTCATCTCATACTCCTGGAACGATCAGAGTACCGTAGCAAGGGAACTCCGATATTCCCCCCACCTCAGGATTTTCGAGCTAAGGTGTTTTTTTTTTAATATGTATAAGATTCCGCAGACAAACCAAGAGTTTGCAACAAATTCTTTCCAATAACACATCTCCTTATTCCCAATTCTAAGTTTTGTGATTCGTTGTTTGACATTCTTTCGACTTGTCTTAAAGAGTATTTACGCTTCGTAGGAGCTCTATTCTCCGTATTGCTAGGCAAATTCGGACAAAGAAGGAACAAACACGAAAGTAAATGCAGACACGGTATTTGACAGAATTACAAATAAAAGTTGCAAATTTTAATGGTATTTGCCTACGATACTATCTTGGAGGAAATTTTTCTGTAGTACTGGTGACAACACGGTTTTCTTCTTCGTCGATAGAAAATGTAGAATTAAAACCTTTCGTCTCGGTAGTTTTCTCGTTTCTTAGTCAGAGTTGCTATAGTACACGGCCTTTATGCATATGCAGATACAATGCTTTAAAGGAAGCTCTGGTTGTAAGTTCCTGTGATAAGTACCCTGTTTTTGGCGGGCTTGGTAATGAAGCTTATGTCTCTTCTCCAGTTAACTGATTGCGATAGTTAGCCCGTTTTTTTTCAGGCTTGGTAATGAATGAGTTAGGGGAACCGCTTTTACGCGACTACCCTCAGTGGGGTGCCCTCCGTGATAACTAAAGCCTGTTTTTGGGCTAAGGTGAGAGAACGTTTATTTTTACGTCTCTCGTTGGTAACGCTCTCAGATAAGTGAAGTTTGTGGGATTTGGCGCCAACATACATGAGGCATTCGCCCCTCTGGCGGCAGGGGGAGATTATTTAGCTAATGGCATTCCATAGTCTGTCACCCACTCGTTCTAAATATCATAAAGATCCAAGAAATGCAATTCCCTTCAGAGGTATTCAAAATTGTACGTCTCTAAAGAAAGAGAGAGAGAGAGAAGGTTCCATCGGAGACAGGATTGCAGCCGTGCTTCCACAAGTGTTGATTAGACCCATTAAACAAAATTTCCGAGACTGACTATACAATATAAAAGTAATAATAAAGTTAATGAAGTTAATGTAAGTATTATTTCTCACCAATTTATTGATACATATGAAGTTAAATAAATCATATGTATAGTTAAACAAAAAAAGGCATTAAATAAGCCTAACACGGGTGATAGCCATTAAACACCAACCAAACCGCCACACCAAAAAATTATTGAAGAATAAGAATCTGAAAAATGAAAATAACTATTATAAACAAAAAGGAATTAATAAAATTATTCATGAAAATAAATAACTTCAAAAATAAAAAATCTGTACATTATAAAATAACATCTAAAATATTAAAAGAATTGATATAAACGCTAAAAAGGAATAAAAGAATGTAGAAATATTAATCAAATATTTAAGTGTTTCAAACTATACATTTGTGGTGATTAAAATAAAAACTAAATAAAATGAGAATAAAAAACAACAACAAACTCCCCATGGGCCTTCACCGGAAGAACCTTCGCGGTGTGCGACAAAAGTCTGACTCCTGACTCCTAAACGAATATCTCGGCCATTCTAATTTAGGCAGTATGTGGGTCTGGTCGTCACTACTGGTCAGGGAGATGTTCCTTTGCCACAGGCAACTATGACCAGGAATAAAGCCTAAATCACAAAAGCCACCTCTGTCTACTGTCCTCTTTCTTTTTCGTTCCTTAAATTCTTTCCTTTTCAAGCGCGACCAGCCAAATGAGATGGGTACACAAGCAAAAACCTAAGAACACGCAACCTGAATATCCAGCTTACATTTAAAACCTTAAAAACACCCAACCTTTAACTACGCCATACATCATAAAGAAAGAGAACCAACGAAGTATTCTTAACAGAGATTGTTAAACTGGTGACGGTCTCTAAAGACTGTAGTGAATCTTTTTTGCCGGGGTCACCAAAGTATTTCCCAAGTTAAAAAGGTACGGCCAAGTAAATTCGGATGAAGAAACAACAATGACCGGTAAAACCATGATATTCAGAAAGGTACAATTGCATACTTAAAATAGCCTTGCGCCCAAGACTTACTACTCGAGGTTGGAGCGAGCTGGATTTAAGATGTCTTGCTGCTATGTTCACAAACTACAAGTGACTTAAGTCATGGATTCATTTGGGCCGCCAATGTATGATATGGCTGATCAGCCTGGTACCAGGCAGATATAATCCTCATTTTTCCAATACCAGAGACAAAATACTAACCTTACCGATGTAAGCGATTGTCTCCTTTTGAGATGGGTTGAGATGCAAATGTTTATCTTCTGCCGCCAGGGTTTGCCCCTAGGGGTCCGTTGCAACCTGCTATTAAACTCAAGCCGGGAAGAACTCTCTCTCTCTCGTCTCTTTCTCCCATCGTCTCCTCTCATCTCTCTCTCCTCTTCGCTTCCACAAAGATCACTAGACAAATTGTATCTCTGTCCATAGAACTTGGGGGGGGAGGAGGGAGCTTGTCCCAACTATAGGCTTTATAAACTGTATGTACCGGTTCCCTCCTACAAAATATCAACCAACTAACATATAAATGAATTTCTCCCAATTTTTTAAACCACATGAAGTTAAATAAATCAAATTGAATATTAAAAAACAACCAACAATGATTTTTGCATATAACCCACAAGGGTTGATATGCCATTAACACCAATCAACAACCGATCCGACCGACCGAACAGACCAACCGACCCACCAAAACCCAAAATATTAATCGAGGATAAAAAATTAATAAAAAATGAAATAAGAATAACCATTATAAAAACAAATAAAATTATGAACATTATTCAAAGATAATGATAATTTCAAAATAAAAATAAGTATTTAAGATTTTAAAAAATAGATTTTAAACTATTAGATTAAAAAGAATGCAAAACGAAGAAAAAGAATTAAAAAGAATTGAAAGAAATATTAATTCACAGAAATAATAATTTCTATTACAGCTATTGAATTTGATTTAACATAAATATCAAATTATATTCAAAATCAGTGTTGATTTAATTAAATATTAATGTAAGAATAGTCCCAAAGTAGTACCATTAAATACCATCCAACGACCACAGAATTGAGATAGAAAAATAATATTCTGATAAAAACACAAACAAAACTAATGAAGAAAAAATGTATTTTACAACTTCAAGTTAACAGTGTTTTTTTTTCTCTTTTATTCACAACATAAAACGAATAAAAGAGAAAAATAAAACGATGAAGTTATTTATAAATCTTAATTGCATTGTAGCGTTGTGGTTTTTATAACCTTGTCACATATCAAGATGGATTCCGTAGCTTGACCTCCCAACGATGTGAAAATATCAATCAAAATGATTGAGACAGGCCGGAAGCGAATATTTTAATCGTGATTCAAAAGATTGTTATAATAACACAAAGATAATACATGCAAGATGTGATGCCTACTGTGATTACCTCATAGTTGCTTCTTCTTTTTTATTTCATTTTTTAAATGAGAAATCAGGTTGGTTGGTTGGTTGGCTCGTGGTTTTTCGGCAGTCAACCTTGTGAGTATTTATGCGAAGGAGGTTTTGTTTTATTATTCGGACCATTATGAACCTTTAGCACCCCTTTTGGGCGAATCTCGATTCAGTAATGGCATGTTTTTCATTTACAATACGCAAACCCGGTTGTTTGTTAGGGGTAGGGTTAGGTTAGTTTTATAATTAAAAAATCCTCTAAAAATTGTCTGTTAACAAACAATCGGATCTTGACGGTGTAAATGAAAAACATGTCCTTATGACGAGATCACAAAAGGTGTGCCTAAAGGTCATATGGTCCATTTATTCTTGATGGGTATTCAATTTTTTAAAATTCATTTTTTTAAAAAAATTTTAAAACTCATTTTTCTCCATTTAACCCATAGATGAGACCCTAACAGGTACTACCACTCAGGGTCAGAGTTGGCCAGGGAGTAATGGTGATGAAGGAGTACTCCACACTCTCCAGAGCTCCAGAATTGGAACTTCACCATCAGATAGAGTTTAACGTCATAACCAGGGCACTAAGACCCTCGACCGCTGCCTTCTAGCACATATGTGATATAAAGTGCTGGGGTTTGCCATAAAGGCAAAGGTTAGGACAATCATATAGGTGCTAGGGCTTGACGGGACCAATTGATTGATCGGAGGAGGCCTCCTCCCGTCTAGGCTAAGTAAGGGCCAAAGTGGAGTATTGCATGTCACAGATTGCCCAGCTTCCAGGATTCCATCCTTAAGCATCACGTGTTGCCACTCACGGTAGATGAAATCAGGAAAGATAAAACTTAGTTGATCGTTAGTCTATATTACAATTCTTATGGTGCATTCAACCACACATTGTGCTCATCCACATACCCTCCCCGTAGCCAAGCGAAATATTCTTCCAGCACTCCTCAATCCATTGGAATATTCTTTTACATATGATGTTATTTCTGAAAACATAGCTTCAGAATTTTATGGTAAAAAACTTTTTAAAAGAAAGCTTATCTTTCATTGCTTCACCGAAAATTTTATGAAAATCGATAATTAACGATTAGTAACAGAAATATTTTCTGTAATGAGAAAGGAATGAAGACAAGACAAATATATTGGGTTTAAAGGGATTTATATTATTTTCGGTGCGAAGGGTTTGCTAAACTTAAAGCTTTTAGCGGTCTTTGAGTCACATACATATATTATATGTAACAAGTAATGCACTTATATTGTTGAGTTCTTTTTGGGGTGAAGAATTCGGTTGTAGGCTCTTACGTTGTCGTGTTTGTGTATCTGTTCTAGTAGTCAGTGCTGGTGCGTTCTGCCAGAGAGACATGTTATCTCTCCGATTACTGTGGCTGTTCCCCTCTGGGCCTCTCCTCTGTCCGAGTAGCTGTACTGTTCTGAGACAGTATCTCCAACTACTGTTGTTGTTCTTCGGGGCGTCCAACCTCGTCAACTACTCTTACTGTTCTGAGTATTTCTGCTTCTGCAGTCCCACTACCGAGTTTGGGGAAGATAACCCATATTTCTCAAATATGGGGAGAATGTAAAAACAAAAACAAAAACTAAACAAACTAACTAACGGTGCTTAAGTAAATGGTGCGTGTTTTTGTACACTCCTAGTGTTAGGCTGACTCTACACCCAGCTAGATGGAAGTCTAAGTAATCTATGCTTAAATTTTCAAGATTTTATACGCCCTCGGAGTATGGACGGTGTGTGGGGATTAAAATAAAAATTAAACTAAAAAAAAACTCTCATGGGTCTTCATCGGAAGAACCCTCCGCGACAAAAAGGACCGCCTTCCAACCCCTCAAAAGATTCCTCGGCCATTCGAGTTGAGGCCTTAGCTGAGTGTAGTCACTTCCTCGGCCAGGGGAATATCCCCTTACCATGGACGACTATGACCTGGTCAATAAAGCCTAAGTCATAAAACTACTTCCTGCCTATTTCTCTTTCCTTTTCGGGACCATATGACCTTTAGGCACCTCTTTTGTGATCTCGATTCATCAGCACATGTTTTTCATTTACACCGGCAAAATCCGGTTGCTTGTTAGGGGTTAGGGTTAGAGTTAAGGGTTAGTTTTATAATTAAAAAAAAAACTCTAAAAATCGTCTGTTAGCAAACAACCGGATTTTGACGGTGTAAATGGAAAAAAAATGGCTTTATGAATCGAGATTGCAAAAGGGTTGCCTAAAGGTCATTTGGTCCCCTTTTCGTTCCTTAAATTCATTCTTTTCAGTGTGACCCCCAAATGAGATGGGGGTACAAAGCAAAAAACCCAAAGAACGCGCAACCAGAATATCCAGCTACATTTAAACCTTAAAACACCCCCAAACCTCTTTCTACCCCATAGGTGTATGTTTTTGAGAATACATGTGTATAACAATGAATTTAATTGCATTGATTGAACTAGGTTATACACACATATATACAGGCACATATGCTGGGTAAAAAAAAAGAGAGAAAGAAATGAAGAAAAAAATCCAGATAACGAAGGAGCTGTTTGGAGAAATCTTTTTTATTATTATTGTACAGGAACAATGGTGGGTTAAATATCGTTTCTTCGTATAGAATAAATACGAGAACAATTCCCGACAAAGTAATAACAAAAATATTTTATTTCCTGAACAAACTCAGTAGAATAGAATACAACATAACAATGAGTGATAATAAAAGCTTAATGTCCTTATATAAAAGGGGTGAGGTCTTTAGTAGTGATATATAGCTGGTACGGAAAAAGAGGGTGAAGACTTTCATGTTAAGCATACTACAGTGTGCCATACGACACGAGTTATTGCTGGGAGGCTCAAATTAGCAACATGATTGAGGGGTAGGGGTTAAGGTTTGGAGTATGACAGTAAAACAATAAAAAATGTCTTAATAATTTTGAGAAACAATGTTTTTTTAAAAGAAATCGTATCTTTTATTAAAATTTATTATTCGTTTTATTATACATCAGATATCATATATATATTATAAATGGACTTTCCCGTAGATTTTCGACGTATGAGGGTTCATATACACACAATGAACTCCCACACAGGGATTTGTTTATAGTGGTGAAGGCTTGTGTTGGACCATCCACACTTTTTGGCACAGTCGATAGGAAAGAATTGGTACATCAAGGGTTGCCACAAACCCAATCAACGACCGACCTCAGGAATTTTGAATTCAGAGTTATCCCTCTTCTAGACTGGTTACCTACCCAAGGCTGAAGGGCCCAGTCTGCCCTACTATTTAACCCATAGCTGGAGGGAGAATATATGGATTCATACCTTTCCCAAGGGTATTAGCGCTATGTGAAAATGCCAACAGCTTTGTCTAGGAATTGAACCCGAATCGACGAGTCCATTTTTCACGACTCTAACCACTAGCCCACGCGCCTCCATATATAAAATAAAATATAATATAATATATATTATATATATAATATAATACATTATATTATATGTATAATAAAATAATTATATATTATTTTATTATAAAATTTAAAATTTATTATTTAAATACCGAAAATTTCATTAAAATCCAGTAATCAACCGATTAGGTGGGGGTGTAAACAAAAACAAGCAAACAAACAAACAAACAAATAAACAAACAAACAAACAAACAAACAAAAGGTGTTCAAGTAGATGATATGTGTTTTTGTACATCCCTAGTGTTGTAAAGCCGACTCTACCCCCGGTCGAGCATGAAGGCTATCTAAGTAATCTATGTCTAAAATTTCTAAAGTTTCCATTGATCTATTCTGAAATTCACCCAAGTATTTCATCCATTAAACAGTCAGTATACTTTATACTTCTTTTCTTTTGTTGTTGTCCAAGTTTGTGTGCCATAGTTTTTTTTTTGTTTTTTTTTTGTGGGTCGGCCGTTTGAACACAACGCATCAATAATTCCACCACGGACACCTGGGCCAAACTCGCCTGAGCATCGATGCCCTTCATTAATTTATGCATCTCGCACCTGATTCGCAGATAATAAATTGTTGATTATGTTTTTGTAAACTTTGATGTTTTGTTGCCAAGTTATTATGACAAAAACCCAAAGACGCTTGGTTTCCTATAGTTTGTTTTGCAGAAATCTCTCAATAAAAAATCATTTCCTATCTATCTACCTATAAAGAAAAGTTGCATGTATGTGTGGGGATTAAACTAAAACTAAAATAAAATAAAAATAAAATAAAAAAAATAAAAAATAAACTCCCATGAGGCTTCACCGGAAGAACCCTCCGCGCATGTGCGATAAAAAGGACTGACTTCCGACCCCCAAGAGAATATCTCGGCCATTCGAGTTCAGGCCTTAACTGTGAGTGTCTCTTGCTAGCTTGAGTTAAGTTCGACTTTACAATGTCATCGGCTCCAGGGTAAGCTGGCTTCATTAAGCACGTCCTTTAACGACGGCTGATCGCAGCGAAAGAGGGAGATTGATGGTATCAATCTTCGAAGTTTGGCGGCTAAACTAAGCCTAGTAATATGTGTTTTGATTATTCGCCGACAATGACACTTAGCCAATCGCACAAGGTCTCTTATCAGGCGATGGTTAAGGGGCACGGTCTCTTATCAGGCGATGATTAAGGGGTCGTAACTGTGTAATGTCATATTAGTTCTTTTACATAAAACCACCTTCTGCCTTTGTCTCTTTCCTTTTCGTTCCCCGAATTCCTTCCTTTTCAGCGCGACCACCAAATGAGAACCAAGCCCGACCACCTAAGGACACGCAACAAGAATATCCAACTATCTTAAACCTTAAAACATCCCAAACCACTTACCACCCTATAATCCCCATATATGAATGTATGTATGTATGTATGCCCGGAGGAAATTACGAAAATAAAACAATAAACAACAGAGTAAATATATATACACGTTCACTATTACCAGAGTCTGCTTTTTGTGCAAAAACAATGAAGATTTTTTTTATATTTGTGAAGAAAAAAAATCATGACGTCCCACCAGGTCATTTTACGGGGGAATTTTTATGGGGCATCCAGTGAGGATCTAACTCGCGATTAGTAATAATGGATCTGCGAAACTGACATTTTTATCCCTCCTCTACCCAGGCGACCTCGGATAGCCGCTTCTAGTACATATATAAAGGACAGTTGGTATGTATGTATATATGTATGTATGTATGTATGTCCAGAGGTAACTATGAAATAAAACAATTAAAAACAAAATAAATATACACATTCACTATCACCAGATCTTGTTTTTTGAGCAAGAAATAATGAAGATTTGATTTATTTCGTGAAGATAATTACAAAAGAAAATTTAAATAGTAACAGAATGGATTTTTTTTTTATTGGTTGGCAGCCTTCCGTCTATTTTAGATGGTGTAGTTTTTTTTTCTCACTTACAGCTACGTGAGTGGCTGAACAGACCGATCCTCGAATGGCAGTCTCTGGTGCAGTGGCTGCAAACAAAAGGTGATGCTTTCTGTAGGTGTTGGGGGTGCTGCTGTTCTCCTTTCTTTTAGCTCTCTTTCTGTGGCAGCTTTTTTCCTCTCTTATTCACTTCTTTTTTTTTCTTTCTTCACTTTTTCGTTTTTGTATTAAATATGTTAAATAGGAGGTATTAGTTTTCCTTTTCAGAGTGTCTGTGCCCTTTTTTCTGACGCTCCAGCAGACTGGATCAACGCAAGGTCTTGATTCAGTAACAATGGATCTGCGAGACTAAATCCCTCCCCTCTACCCAGGCGATGCCTGTTGCCGCTTCTAGTTGAATATGAAATAGAGTAACACATCATAAAACACAATTACTGATACTTGTTAAAAGTCGGTGTAACATTAACTCTCTATTGTTGAACGATTTGCTACGGTTGGCGAGAGCTATGTAAAGACGTGTGAAGGTTGTCTTCGTATGTTTGTTGGTTTTGGTAACCCCAGCTTGTTGCCAACACACACACACACACACACACACACACACACACATATATATATATATATTATAGTATGAACAAAAAGTAATAAGACAATCAGGAATATTTCTTGTATGTTATTCTCAACTAGTTTCGACCTTAGGTCATCGTCAGGAGAAAATTTCTTATTTGAAGAAATTGTTTATAGATTTTTAGAAAGGGAGCATTATAGAAGAACTATAAAAGTTGAAGTGTTTTTGAGGGTTTGACATGCCATTAAAATCCGGGTAGATGAGTGTTAGTAGTAGCATGTCCATTTGTTCCGTGAAGAACCTCTATGAGGTTGGTTATTTTTTTAATGCTCTTATATATGTGAGGGAGGGTTCATATATATATATATATATATATGAGAAGAAAATATTTTCAAAAATATAACAAACACAGGATGTTACGATCAGGGGAAACAATTTTATGTGTAAATACTTAAGTATTTCGGTATTAAACCATCATCAGGACACTGTTAAGGAATGTTTTTGTGAGGGACAAAATGAAAAATGTTAAGTGTATAGTGAATGTGTGAATATGATGTTATTAACCGTTAATTTTTATACGTGCGTTTGTTTACGAAAGCTGATGACGTGATCATTGCATGTGCAAAAATGGAAAGTGAAGATCATAGGATGACGCATGCAGAAATGGGAATAGGTGTTTTTCCATATATATATAAAGGGAATGACTTACCGGTAAAAGAACACTGTGCTAATCACAATATTTGGTCAATACAAGTATTAATCGGATAAGTAAGTGTTATAATAAATATAAAGTGCTCAATACATTAGTGGAGCGAATTTAGTATTACGGTGTGTATAGAAATAACCTACTCGTGTTTCACCATAAGGATCTTCAGGGTTAAATCCACTGAATTAATCGAGATATTGATTAATTACAGTTAAGTGCAGAAGTCATATATATATATATATATATATAACTACTGGAAAAAAGTTAAAAATGTTTTTGTTTTTTTGTATATTTCATTCTCCTTTTTGTGATGGCTATCTGATGAGACTGGGCTCATTTATGGAGTTACCAGCTGAAATAATTTTATAACAGCCAAATGACGGATTGTTGAGTTTTTCTTTCCTATAGAAAGTTTAAATATTGCTCTGTATATAATTGATTTATTAATTATTTTACATTGAGCTCTCTTAGGGATTTGAAATAATTATTGTATAAATATATAGATGTGCATTTGCATGGGCATGAATTGTGGATCTACGGAAGATATAGATGATCCATTCTAGCCTGGAATTGTAGTACCTGTTAGGGACTCATCTATGGGTTAAATAGATCTGCTTAAGAATCATTCGTATTTGATAGGACCGTGTACAAAAAAAAACTATCGAGAAACAACTGCACAAAGATATAAATATATACGTACAATGAACACGATTCTCTAACCTCTAGACGAGTTGATTATGTCGTTAAAATTAATCAATCAATCAATCAGTTTGTTAGCATTTTTAATTCTCCCTTTGTGTGTCTTAGCGATAACATAACTAGTTTTAAATCAACATGCCCCTCCGTCTCTCTCTCTCTCCCTCTCTCTCTCTCTCTCATTCATGTTTCCTCTCCTTTCTTGTTCTCTTACTATATATTTATATACTTCAGTCCCCCTCTCTCTTTCTCTCTCTCTCTCTCTCTCTCTCTCTCTCTCTTTCATGTTCTCTCTCCTTTCTTGTTCTCTTACTATATCTTTATATACTTCAGTTCCCCTCTCTCTTTCTCTCTCTCTCTTCTTTCTCTCTCTCTCTCTCTCTCATGTTTTCCCTCCTTTCTTGTTCTCTTACTATATCTTTATATACTTCAGTTCCCCCCCTCTCTCTTTTTCTCTCTCTTCTCTTTCTCTTTCTCTTTCTCTTTCTCTCTCTCTCTCTCTCTCTCTCTCTCTCTCTCTCTCTCTGTCTCTTTCATGTTCTCTCTCCTTTCTTGTTCTCTTACTATATCTTTAAATATTTCAGCCCCCCCTCTTGCTCTTACATGTTCTCTCTCTTTTCCTGTTTTTTATTATATCTTTATATACTTCAGTTTTGTCCTCTCTCTCTCTCTCTCTCTCTCTCTCTCTCTCTCTCTCTCTCTCTCTCTCTCGCTTTCTTGCTCCTACATGTTCTCTCTCCTTTCCTGTTCTTTTATTTAGCTTTATATACTTCAGTTTTGCCCCTCTCTCTCCCTATCTCTCTCTCTCTTGCTTTCTTGCTCCTACATGTTCTCTCTTCTTTCCTGTTCTTTTATATCTTATATACTTCAGTTTTGCCTCTCTCTCTCTCTCTCTCTCTCTCTCTCTCTCTCTCTCTCTCTCTCTCTCTCTCTCTCTCTCTCTCTCTCTCTCTCTCTGTCATTCTGTCTTGTCAATTGTAGATATCATTGTTCAATTTTTATTAATTCGTGAAATTTCGCTGTCATTGGTTTCATGTCGTTGCTGAGTTCCATGTCAATTGCATGTAGCTCAGCATTAACGTGATTTATGTTCGTTATGTTTTTGCTGCGTCTATTCTACTAATATTTAAAATGGAGACGCTATTCCTGGCTACTTGAGCTAATGTTTTCTCTCTTGCGGTTAAGGCTGCTTATTTTCGCCCGATAGTTTTCAAATTCAAAGGGTATTAATGCAGAATAGCGAGCAAAAGATCATATCATTACATTATAGACACAAAGCATTACATTTCACGGAAACATTTGAGATGCTTATTTTTAGGGTTAGTGTTAGTGTTAGTATTAGTGTTAGGGTTAGGCTACTTCGGGAGTTTCAGTACTCTAATGCTATTTATACGTAAAATGTGATTCTAATGATATTATCTCTTGCGCACTATTCTGCATTTGTACCCAAATTAGTTTCGGTAAAATGTTAAAGATGTACAGATGTTTGGAGGAGAATAAAATGAGATTGAGAATATCAGGCCATTAATAGGTATTCTGCCTTTTCACTTGTGCGAAGAAATTGGGCGGTAACGAAAGAATATAAAACAATGAAATAAAAATAATACAAAGAAAACTCGAGACAGCAAGTATAATGTAAAAGTGAGGTATATATTAAAAGTGAGGTATTATCAAAAGTGAGGTATTATTAAAAGTGAGGTATATATTAAAAGTGGGGTATTATTAAAAGTGAGGTATTATTAAAAGTGAGGTATTATTAAAAGAGAGGTATATATTAAAAGTGAGGTATTATTAAAAGTGAGGTATTATCAAAAGTGAGGTATATATTAAAAGTGAGGTATATATTAAAAGTGAGGTATATATTAAAAGTGAGGTATTATTAAAAGAGAGGTATATATTAAAAGTGAGGTATTAATAAAAGTGAGGTATATATTAAAAGTGAGGTATATATTAAAAGTGAGGTATTATTAAAAGTGAGGTATTATTAAACAAATAAAAAAAACATTCAAATAAAGAAGAGGTGAATATTCTCCGATAACCTCGGGGTTAAAAAAGATTATGAGAATGTCAGTTTCAATAGATTCGAAGGTACCGGAAAAGTCTTGAAGAAACCGCCAATTCGATGACGTAGGGGTCAGGTGACCTAAGAATTGTCTTTTTGTTGCTGGACAGGTTTTGACCTATGAGTTTTAGGGACCTTTTATACTCAAATTTCTGCTTCATTTTTATTTCACTAAAAGAAAGCTATAAAGAAATTATCCTAATTTATTCTACCTTTTTACTTGTGCGAAGAAATTGGACAGTAGCTTAACCAAACTGTAACGAAAGAAAATAAAACAATAAAATAAAAATAATACAAAGAAAACTTGAGTAACTATAAAGTACATTGAAGGAAGAAAATGAAAAAGTAAAGAAGAATTGAATTCTCTCCGATAACCTCGGGGTTAAAAAAGATTATGAGAATGTCAGTTGCAACTTTAAATGCACTAATAATATGAGCTGTTTTGAGGCAAATCTAGCTCAGATTTTCGTAGAGACATCATAAATAAATAAGATTTATTTCTATGTATTAATGATTTTGACTATGAATTAAATACTCATTGATAAACTTACGCAATTCCTGATGGTATTGTGACGTAAGCAGTGACATAGTTTCGGCTACAAACAGACAGACACCGAATCTCCATTATAATAAGAAGGTACGTAGAAGTTTGTCTGCAATAGAAATAAACCGTGGTTAATCCCTTACTTGGAAATTGTCCTTTTTATTATGTTTTTAGACAGACATGTCCATGTAGCGCCCGCCATGGAATCGCAAGGTTCTGGGTTCGATTTCGGTCCTGCTAACTCAGCACATGAGTAGCACAGATTGGGTAATCTGATCTGTGCGGTAAAGTGGGGAACTAACGGTAGGTGTGGCACTCCACCGCAGCAAAAAAAAAAAAAGAAAAGAAAAAAGAAACAATCTCTCAAAAAGAGGATAGACTCCCTCGATATCCGGTTGATACCGACAAAAGGCCACTCCGACAACTTTACTTTACATATATATAGATGAAAAGTTTGCGTATGAGATCATTTACATTTTTTAAATACTTTTGTGAAATGTTTCTATACAACGAAAAGGAAGCAATTCAAATATGAACTCAAGTTTTCCAATACAAACAACATAAAAATGACAAAACTTAAATAGTGGGTGGGGTAAAATATATTGAGACACCAGTCAAATATTTGGTTGCAATTCATTTTATTGCCTTCACGAACATTAAACAATTCTTGCAATTCACAACCAGATTTTGCATAATTCAGTGTGATTGAAAGTGATACAATTCAACTGAAATCATTTAAATTAAATGAAGACAACTGTAAAAGATGCTTTATAAAACCTGTCTACTTCAAGAGCAACTATATTCCTCCTTCTTTCTTTCATCAATATAGTTGCTCTTGAAGAAGACCGGTTTTATAAAGCATCTTTTACAATTGTCTTCATTTAATTTTAAATGATTTCAGTTGAATTGTACTTTACAAACCACATAGGTCGAAACAGATATTCGTCAGCATAGTATTAACATTTATTTTTCTATCTCTTTTCAATCATACTGGATTTATTTTCATTTATTATATACTTATAATTCAGTGTCCATTTTGTTATCTTCGTTACAAAATTTCATGTATTTGTTATCTTCGTTACAAGACTTCATGTATTTATCTTCCTTACAAAATGTTAATATATTTGTTATGTTCGTTACAAAATTTAATGTATTTATTAACTTTGTGACTAAATTTCATGTATTTGTTATCTTCGTTACAAAAATTCATATATTTGTTATCTTCGTTACAAAACTTTATGTATTTATTAACGAATTATGAAATGCAAAAATGTAAATCCTGATTATCTGGTGTTCCTTATCTGCCGAATTCTTATTTCTTATGAGTGTTGTCACCTCAGCTAAATAATGGACTATTCCGTTATTATCATAGAGAAAGAAAGGGATGAAAAAAGACATGTTACACAGAAAAAATATGATAAGAAAGAAAGAAAGAAAGAAAGAAAGGAGGGGAAATATATATGTGATGAACGAGCTTACTTACCTCCGGCAAAACGCATCTGCTTAGCTTGTCAGGTTTTGCCTGAACTAAGCTAAAGAAGCACAGTCGCCATTGACGAGCAGATTTATAAGGCGTGGTCTCGTTCTGTCTCGTTCGTGGCGTGAGTATAGCGTCGCCCATGCAAATTATGCCGACAGTATAAAAGGAGCTCATTTCTTTGCCGGGGCGGCAGCAATATAAGCACGAAGAAAGACTGTGAGCGTGAAGTTACTGCTACTAGAAGACACAATATATATATATATATATATATATATATATATATATATATATATATATATAGAGAGAGAGAGAGAGAGAGAGAGAGAGAGAGAGAGAGATGTGACAACGCGGAAACGATAACATTTATCTGTTTCAATTGAACATAATGAAAAGATGAAAAGAATCAAAGAAAGAAAAAAAAAAGAGTGAGAGAGTTAAATCAAGGTTTTCATACTTTTTACATATTGAACTATTTTGCAATAGCTCCTAATTAAACACCAAACATTGTAATGATTGAATTATTATACTATTGTATAACTAGAGGTCTTGCTAGTCAATAAATAATATATTATTTGAAAAACTTGTAAATCCTTCTAAGCATAAAAGCTTAATTTGAGATAATGATGGATTTATTATATTTGGTGATCAGTTGTGCTTACCTTTTTGATAGACATTTTTATGAAGTCCAGTAGATTATCATTAAAGACTAAATCTGCAAGTTAATCCTTTGAGACACTCACTACAACAAAGTCTCTTCTCTTCAAATATGAACGTCTTTATAATAATAATAATCAGGAAACTATAAAATCTCTTGATGAAAATGAAAGCTACAAATACTTAGGAATTTTAGAAGCGGACAATATCATGCAAGCAGAAATGAAAGGAAAAGTTAAAAAAGAATATCTCAGGAGAACTAGAAAACTTCTGGAAAAGAAACTTAACAGCAGAAATCTGATCAAAGGAATTAATACCTGGGCTGTCCCCATCATAAGATACTCAGGACCATTCTTAAAATGGACAAAAGAAGAACTCCGACAGATTGACCAAAGGACGAGAAAATTAATGACAATGCACAAGGCTCTCCACCTTAGAGATGATAGAGATAGATTGTATGTGTCAAGAAAGGAAGGGGGAAGAGGTCTTGCCAACATAGAGGAATGCGTAGAAACCACAATCCAACAACTTGAAGATTACACAAGGAAGAGCAAAGACAAACTACTTATGGTGGCCAACAATAGTAGAAACGGCAGATGGACAAACAGAAAAACGACAAAGACTAGAAAACAAAAATGGGAAGAAAAACAATTATACGGACGCTTCAAACGACAAATAGAAGACGTTGTACATGAAAAGACTTGGACATGGTTAAGAAAGGGAAACCTCAAAAGAGAAACAGAATCACTTATGATTGCTGCACAAAATAATGCCATAAGGACAAACTACATCAAAGCGAAAATTGATAAGACCCAACAGAATAGTAAGTGTAGACTTTGCGGTAATAGAGATGAGACTGTAAACCATATACTCTGCGAATGTAGCAAACTAGCACAACGAGAATACAAAACTAGACACGACTGGGTTGGGAAGGTGATCCACTGGGAATTATGCAAAAAATTAAATTTTGACCATACAACAAAATGGTATATGCATAAACCAGAATCTGTTCTTGAGAACGAAACGCATACAATTCTCTGGGACTTTGAAATAAAAACGGATCGCCTTATCCCAGCAAGAAGGCCAGACCTAGTGTTGATTAACAAAAAAGAAAGAACTTGTCAACTGGTGGATTTTGCAGTGCCAGCAGATCACAGGGTGAAGTTAAAGGAAAATGAACAAATTGACAAATATCTGGACTTTGCCAGAGAACTGAAAAAGTTATGGAATATGAAAGTGAAAGTGATACCAATTGTAGTTGGTGCACTTGGAACAGTCCCAAAAGGATTAGAAAAGGGTTTGGATAGTTTGGATATCAGAGTAAGGATTGAAACCATTCAAAACACTGCACTGCTGCAATCTGCCAGAATACTCAGAAGAGTCCTGAGACCTGAGGAGACTTGCTGTCACTCAGACTCCAGTGAAAGACCATCAGCTAACACTGATGTGAAAACTCAAAAGGAGTAAATAATAATAATAATAATAATAATAATAATAATAATAACGGTAATATGGAGGAGACATAGTGAGTGAATGATTAAAAGATTGCAGGGTGTTACCAAATGATAACACAGGGCAATACATTTTTTGTTGAGTGAGATCTGACACTTTTTTTTTACTAACGTTTGAAATCTTAATCTAAAAATGACTCCAGTTTTTCTCTATTACATCAACTTTTTAAGAAACAGGATACCATCGCTTGGTCTCAAAAATCATTAAAACACTGTATGTAACAAATGTGTGCTTATTTTTGTTATATACCCTACCTATGAACATCAATGGGTATGTCCCAGTCCTCATATACCCTACCTATGGACATTAATGGGTATGTCCCAATCCTCATATACCCTACCTATGGACATTAATGGGTATGTCCCAATCCTCATATACCCTACCTATGACATTAATGGGTAAATCCCATATACCCTACTGAACATTAATAGGTATATCCATCCTTATATATCCTACCGATGAACATTAATGGGTATGTCCCAATCCTCATAAATACGGAAGTATTATAACTGACTGAGTAGTAACCTTTGTTTGGTTACAACAATTTTATAGAATGTTTTAAAATTTACAATGGAAAATAATTAAAAAATGCTTGTCTGTAATGTTTGTTTGTACAAATTCATCTTGTTCACACAAAGGATTATAAAAATTAAAGTGCAGAGAGAATACCGTGGGGATATGACGTCAAGGAACAAGCATACAACGATAAATGAATACAACAGTTTATTAATAAAAGCACATTAAAAAGTGGGTTGCAAAGGCAATGTTATGGAATATTTATGGTTTAAATCAGACAAGCGACCAGGTAGTTTGGTTAAGTTCATCAAGTTAACAGCACCAAAGAGAAGTAGCTGTAATTAGTTTAGTTATTTAGTTAGTTTGGTTTGGTTTGGTAAAAGTTTAGTTTGCAAGAGTAAATCCTGCTACAGTCTTGACTGAAAGAATCAATGGGGGAAGCTTGTCCGAGGTTGCATTTTATCGAGGGCTCCTCTAATTCGTCCTGGGCAGAATGAAGGTAATTACTATTGGCCTTCAAGGGTAAAGAGAGTAAACTCTAAAGTCTAGAAGCAGGGAACGAGCCAGAATGCTTCAAGGGTTAATATTCTGTCCGTTGTCCAAACCCGTAGAAAGAGAGAGTGCTTAAACGCACTTACCTTGAAGCTGACCACATGGGGTGCCGGTGTTAGCCAGCAGTCATCTCCCAAGGAGATGCGGGTAGAAAAGGAATGTTCCCTTTAAGGGGTGCTGTCAGAAGAGAAATAGTAGCCACTGTCATGGCTTTTTATAAAGGGCATTACGTGACCAAAGTGTGGGTAGGACAGACTGCTGCTGATGTGTATCGGTGAAATCCAACGCCTGTCCCCTAAGGGCTAGTACCGGTGAAGACCGAAAATAGTAACATAATAAAATTCCAATAGGATATTGTTAGTCAAATTGTGTGCAAGTAGTTATGGTAAAAATGTACACGTATAGTTTTTTTTTCTCGTGTGTTCAATCTGGACAATTCCACGCTCCAATAGTCAGCCATCATATTTACATCCCATATACCTTGATACCATTTCTCCATGAATTTCTAATCTTGGTGGAATCATTCATTTTGCTCATTGTGTTTATTTGGACAGTAAGCCGTACAGAAAAAAATTGACGTGATAAAAGAGAACTGACTGTGCAATGATATTTTGCCTCTCACCAAATCATAAGTATACCAAATGCCAACTTATCACATATTCCCTTGATCTACATCCGTAAATTCTCAACACATTGCTTTCACATCTTCTAAGGGATCAAAGACTTGTCTTAATCGACACGTTTTATTTCAAAATATGCAATATATACTAGCTTCACAAATGCATTGATGTTTGTTCTTTTACTGGGAATCAACCTAGTCACCAGATCTGAATAATCCTCCTTCATTTTCAATAAAACAATCAACGCAATCAGTTGACCAGTTGTATTATGTGAGGACAAACAATACAGCCGTGCTTATTTTGGGAGTAAGTTGTAGAGATAAAACTTGACGTGATAGAAGAAAACTGCTTGCAGTTTTGAAATCAGCATGCCAATTTTAATCTAAATCAAATGAAAAATCAAACCCAACAGAAATTATGTCCAAAACTGATCCCCATCGTATATAAAAATTAAAATGGATTAACGGGGGTAGCAGTGAGAAAAGGCGGGTTATGAATTCAAGGAACGAGAAATACAACGATATGAAATGCAACAGGTTTTAATACATATATGCACATTTAAAGGGTACAACAAAGAATAGAAAGTTCATAGTTTTGGTCAGACAAGCAACCCGAGGTGTAGTAACAGTTCATTTAAAGTTAGCGGCACCTATTCGTGAGGTATAGCCGTATGTTATTATTTTAGTTCTCAGCTCCGTAAGGTCTTAACCAAGTCATTAGTTTAGTTTAGTTTGGGTAATTGGTTACAGCACCGTTCGAGGTAAGCCGTAATTAATTGGTTGTGGGTGTTTTGGGTTGTAAAAAGTTTATTCCTGCTAACAGCCTTTGGCTGCAATGGTATCAAAGGGATGAAGCTTGTCCGAGGTAGCATTTATCTCGTCGGCTCCCTTAGTTGTTATCCTGGTGATTAAAGGTGATTGCTATCAGCCTTCATGGGTCAAAAGATAGCAATCTCACTTGAGAAGGAGGGAATGGATGAAGTCCGTCGTGGGTTTTCTGTCCGTATGCCTAGTTCGTAGAGAGAGAGAGAGAGAGAGAGAGAGAGAGAGAGAGAGAGAGAGAGAGAGAGAGAGAGAGAGGGGGGGGTGCAAGCGCACTTACCTTGTAGTAGTAGTCACCAAAGGAGTGTGGGTGTGGAAGAGGTGTTAACCCCTTGATGGTCACAACTAAAAAGAAGTAGCGGGCTGAAGCCAGCAGTCAGCCCTCAGAAGGGTTACAACTAAAAGAGGCAGAATCGCTAATGACATGGCTTTTTATAAAGATCACCACGTGACTACTGAATGTTATATATATATATGTGTGTGTGTGTGTGCGTGCGTGCTTGTGTGTATGTGTGTGTGTGTGTGTGTGCGTGCGTGTGTCTGTACTACAATAGTTCGTGTCATTCATAATGGTTAGTGGCACTTCTGTTTGTCTATTGGTTTAAATGGCAGCATCAATTTTATTGGTGAATTGTGAATGGAAAGACGATAGATCAACTGAAATCTTTTCAAATCACCAAACAGAAAGAAACAAAAAATTCCTGACTTTTTGGGAGACAACAAAACAAAATGGAAATAAAAAAAAGAAAAAGAATTGTTGTTGGCTAATTGCATATTTTTATTTAGTTCAGTCGTTAGAGCACCCGACTAGGACTCGTAAGGTTCCTGGTTCGATACCGGTCCCCGCCAACTCAGCGAATGAGTACCACAGATTGTGTAATCTGATATGTGCAGTAAATTGGGTAATTGACGGTAGGTGTGGCATTCGATCTTACCGAAAACAATCTTCCTGGTCTAGCACTAGCGAAAAGGGGATATACTCCCTCTCTGTTCGGCTGATACCGACGATAGGCCACTCCACCAACTTACTTTTTTTTTTTAAAGAAATGTTCTCTATCAATAAAAGTAAGTTGGCGTAGTACCCTATTGTCGGTATCAGCCGGACAGGAATCATCTTGAAATATTAACCTGGTTTACACCACCCCCACACTTTCGCCACGCTGATTTACCAAAAAATACAGCACGTTGTACATTTGTGCATGAAATGTAAAGTCTTGCACTTTGATTTGTGCATTCATGAATAAATATGAATCAAAACTTGTTGCAACTTGCAACCGAGCGAAATACCTCGCTGTGCAACGACATGAAAATGAAATCATTTGAATGTAGTTTGGAACTCTGAAGGATTTAATTGAGACTTAATAGACTTTATTTTTTTGCCGTTGACAAAGTAGATATGTTAAACGGGGAATTTCGAGTGGATGTAAAGAAAGGAGTGAAGAGGGGGATCAGATTTCTACAAGTAACTGTTGGGGGAGAGTTATCTCCCCTTACAAACATTGACTCTTCACTGAAAAAAGGGTAGTATCAGACAGCAATATGGCTGCTTGATGAATACACTACTTGTTGACAGTAAATTGTTTATCCAAACCAATCCTGTAGTATTCCTGGTGGTGAGAAAATAAAAACGAATATTATTGTATTTTACAAAGACATTTGACTGTTTTGTTATATTTTGTTATTTCTAAAATCTTGGGATTTAACAAATTTTTGGCGACGAAGAAGACAAACAAAAACGCCCACACACAAAAAATGGCGATATCACCAGACATTTTTACAGCAATATTGAATTAACAACATGTGACGAGACTGAAAGGCAGCCCTATGAACAAGCGGATTCCCAGCCCCCACAAACAAAGCGCGTCAGGATATGTTTGGCCTGTGGCGAGCGGCTACGGATCCTCGAACTCGCTACCTCCTCGTAGCTGAGGTATTGTTAGTAGAGACTCAAATAAAGTATATCCGAATTTGTATAGCGCATCCGAACAAGCAGAAATAAAGACGGATTGTCACTGACAGGCGAGTGAGGAAGAAGTTTTTTGGATGGCAAGTGAAATCTGACGACTGCTATTTGATGTGAGAGTGGCGTGTTCAGTTGAGAAAGGAATTGCATTTTTCGTTTGCTGGAGAGACTTTCAAAGGATTGATATTACCTTGAATTTTTGGACCCCTTTCAAAAGACAACAAAAGGTTTTTTTGAAAAGCTACAGTAACAATTCCAAAAGTCACCACAACAGTTGTTGACTCAACAGTTCAATCAGCAACTGGAAATTCTGCAAGAAGGAAAAAATTTGAATACAAATTCTGTGGATACATTCACTAACAATATAACGGAATTCCATTATGACACTGGAAGCGAAAAAAAAAATTGTTTCGAAGAACAAATGATGGATAGACCTTTTCCAAACGAATTCTCACAGAAAGTCGAACAATGGAAAATCCGTTCATCAGTAATAAAAAAGGAGACAAAAAGCATTGGGGGTGGGGGCAAACAGAGGATTTCCACACTCTTCCTAGGCCGACTGTTCCTTTGCTACCTATTGGACCAGGGATACTTACCAATGTAAAATAATGAGACGGATAGACCCACAGTTTTAGTTTTACCATATGTAATAGTGGGAAATAACTCAGAATTTTGGGATGACGTGTGAAAGGCTACCTATCGGTTTCTGATTAGTCAGCACAAGTCGAGAAGAAGAGTGAGAGAAAGAGAATGAAGAATTGGCAGTCTAGGCTGAGTGTTTGACGAGAACAGACGCAAGATGAATGTCTGTTCTCCAAGGCATTTTTACTTGGGGGTAAAATAAAATATAAGCTCTGAAAAAAAAATCAAGAACGTCTTGTGCTCGTTATTAAAAACTAAGCAACGACACAAGACGATACATCCTCAAGACAACCCAAGTAGTTCCAGATTCAAAGAACAGCAAGAATACCATCCAGCCAAATAACAGATCCACCAACGGACACAGAAAACCCCAGGTACTCCGAACCAGAATAGCAGAGCCCAACAACCAGGTCCAGACCAGAGAATAGTTGAACAGTAAGAAGATCACCATAGAGTTATTACTATTACAACCGACTACTTTTAATGGAATCCGGCTATGCTACACCAAGGATTTGAAAGTTGTAACCTTTCAGGTGTCATAAACCAGGAAGACATTATACTTTCTCAATCGGTAGAATACCCATTGTGTGTCAAAATTGCTAGAGTGGGGATTACATTCCTTATTTACCATGGTTCTTTCGTTAGGCACTAGGTGGTGCATACATCAGGATTATAAAACTGGAAGTGGCAAAATCAAAAGTTTCTTTTTACTCAAGAAAAGAACATGCACCAGTTACATCTCCTGTCCACATACCAGGGGGTGTGAGGCCCCAACCTCGTGTCGCATGGCACACGAGAACATGGTTTACATTATAAGTGTTAATACTTTCTTCTTACCAGCAGCCTCAAGGCATTACGTAATAATCATCAGCTGTAAGTTGACGTAATAATTGTCTGTAAGATAGCGTAAAAATTATTGTCTGTAAGATGACGTAATAATCATCAATGATTATCAACTGTAAGTTGACGTATAATCTTTACCTGTAAGATGACGTAATAATTATCAACTATAAAATGTCCTAATAATTATCAACTGTAAGATGACTTAATAATCATCAATTGTACGTTGACGTTATAATTATCGTCTGTAAGATGACGTAATAATTATCAGCGGTTAGATGACATAATAATCATCAACTATAAGCTGGCGTAAAAATTATCGGCTGTAAGAAGAAATAATAATTATCGTCTGTAAGATGCCCTAATAATTATCGTCTGTAAGATGCCGTAATAATTATCAACTGTAAGATGGCGTAATTATAACAGCTGTAGGATGGTGTAAGATGACGTAATAATTTTCAGCTCAAAACCCAAACAACAAAATTCGAATACTTTTCAAGATCCTGTTAACCTTATAATATTTTTCACCCCACTTTTTATCTTGAAAAGATCATTTTTAATACACCCATACTGCGTTGTTATTTTACACCTCTTAACTGTTTCTCCTTAGTGAAACTATCACTTGTTTCTTAAGTGCAGACCCCAGTGTGGGTTGGTAGATCTCATACAAACCTCTCGTTTTATCTATCTTATTCAGTGAGTGTTATTTTTCTTTCAATCTCCTATATTGTTTGACACACTGAGAGCGGAAAAAGACTATGTTTGCTTAGCTGTACAAAGGCCCTTCAAAAATATCTAACCTTCACTCAGATAGTTTATGACTGCTGGGGTCTCTATTTTGTCCATTTTTAGATTTGTCCCACACTTCTCAGCTTTTTTATGGGCCTCACATTCCATTGGAATTAAGACAAATCTGAATGAGTTTTTCTAGTTTTATAAAAAGTGGCTCTTCTTTCTTGAAGAGGCATTGAACACTTTCGAACGAAGCTCATATGGATTCTCTCTAATCATTGTCCATTTCCTTAGGCCAATAACCGTTACACAACACATGCATATATATATATATATATATATATATATATATATAATATATATATATATAGGTGGCTTACCGGTGAATATGGGCATGATCGTTGAAGGTGCACACAATCCAGGGTTTAAGTCAACGATAAAAACAATACAAAGTAGAGCAAATTTATTAAAGAAATGGATACAATAGAAACCTACTCGAGTTTCACCATAAGGATCTTCAGGGTTAAATCCACTGAATTAATCGAGGTACCGATTAATTGCAGCCAATTACACGTATGTTCATTGAATAAGATATTCTTATTCAATGAAAAATATCTTGAATAAGATATTATTCAATGAACACACGTGTGATCGGCTGCAATTAATCGGTACCTCGATTAATTCAGTGGATTTAACCCTGAAGATCCTTATGGTGAAACTCGTGTAGGTTTCTATTGTATCCATTTCTTTAATTAATATATATATATATATATATATATATATATATATATATATATATATATATTGTATCAGGTCAGGAGAGTTCTTCTTTCTTACCTGCTACTAGTACCGTCTTGTCCCCAATAAAGTTGGTTCTTACTTCTTGTGGGCTGGTAAGCTGAAATGAAATTTAAGGAACGAAAAGGAAAAGAGACAAAGGCAAGATGTAGTTTTACATCTTAGGCTTTATTGAACGGGTCATAGTCGTCTGTAGCGGGGGGACATGCCCCCCTGGCTAGGAAACGACCAGTCTCAGTTGTGGCCTCAGTTTGAATGGCCGAATTATTCTTTTGGGGGTAGGGAGTCAGTCCTTTTTGTCGGACATACGCAGAGGGTATTTCCGGTCAAGGCCCCATGGGAGTTGTTTTATTTTATTTTATTTTATTTTATTTTTGTTTTATTTTTATTTTCGCTTTTTTTTTTATCCCCCACACTGTTTCATGGTCGGTTTGTCGGCGACTATACTGGCATCCCCATCAGACACGATTCGACTTGTGTGGTGAGGTGGGTGTGTAGACACTCACTATCACCAAAATAAGAGCTGTCAAAGGACTTATAAGCACCAGGGGAGCCAATAGCCATCCACTCCGATTGTAGTAGGATTGGGTACTTACTACTCACATAAATTCACAAATAGGGTAGATGGGTCCCCATAACCTTGGTAGGCAATCCATCTCGACAAGGAAAAGTATATTATAAAACCTCCACTCCATAGTGGCTATACCTAAGAAAGTCTTGATGAGTAAACCCCGAAACTCAAACCCGGGGCTGGAGTCCCTAAGGCCGTGTGATGCTGAACTTCAGTGCCATCCAACAACTTCTGCGACACTATCGTTGCCAAACTGCATTGTTTGTTTTTTTGTTGTTTTTTGCCTTTCCTTTGGATCACAACGGCAATGTAGAGTGGGGTGACTGCTGCTTGGGCGACAGGTCATCCCCCATATCGCCCCACCCTGGCTACGTAATTGTACTTGTTTTTGGACACTACACCATCTGGTAGACGTAAGGATGCCAACAGTATATATATATATATATATATTGCATTTCACTTAGCACTAATACCCTTGGGAAAGGTATGAATCCTACTCTCCCTCCAGCTATGGGTAAATAGTAGGGCAGACTGGGCTCTTTAACCTTGGTTTGGCAACAGGTCTAGGAGAAGGAAAACTCTGAATTCAAACCTGTTAAACTCCGCTTAAGAAATTGACCTTGTGTCGCATCCTGCTCGTGCGGAGGGGTTGTTTTATATATATTATATATATATATATATATATATATATATATATATATATAGTATATGCGTGTGGGGGGGTGTAAATCACCAGTTTAGTTGGTGTTAGGAGTGATTCTAAGCTGGGCTCTTTTTGAACAACGGAATGTTAAATTTGGTCTGGTTCAATTTGAGAGCTCAATGTACAATAATTCCGGAATTGTATACATAGCAATATATTTGATCATGAAAATCGGTCATATTGGCAGTTATAGATCTATTTCCACCTATATGTACATGGACAGACATATAGACTTCATCAGACTGTTATTTTATTGAAATGGAATCAGAAATGTGGATTTTTATATCTTTTGCGGACTTAAAAATAAACTCTGGTTATAGTTTTTTCATCACTCTGCGGGGTGGTTGTTTATATTCATGAGCTAATTAGGCAGGTGACCAGGTGTGAGGAGTGATAAACTTTATGGGTGGGTTAGCTTAAAGCTGTCTACCTCATTAAATTCTCATTTCGGGGTATTGGTTACCCAGCTCCAAGCTGTTGATATTCTATATCAATGTCAGTCATCCATTACTTTTTATTTTTTTACGCCTAGAGTCTTCCCAAAATCTCCAAATCCAACATATTCTTAAAATTACAATTCCAAATCGCACACACTTTCATTCTATGATAACCGTTACATAACACACACACACACACACACACACACACACACATCATATATATGCATGTTTTGTTGAACATTTCCTGTCTGACGAGTTTCTTTTCTATCCTTTTCAATTGTCTTGTATTCATATATATCTTCTATTAATAATGGAGATTCGCTTCCGGTTTTTGCCTGTAACAAAAATGACGTCACTGCTTACGTCACATTACCCAAAATCGTCATACACTCAAAATTTGAACATGCAACATTAGACAGTCCTCATTGTTTTGTAAAACAAGTTTTAATAAATACATGACTGGTATTATATATCTATATATAATTTGTTTTATTTTAATACATATTTAAAGTTTACATTTTAAATTGTTTTATTTTTTAATCCTTTAATGAATTTGATGATTTTACTAACTTAGGGTACAAACTCGCTGACATTGAATTTTTTACTCCTACCCCTCAGGCAATATGTTTCAAAAATCTATTTTTACATCGCCCGGAAGGTGTTTTTTATTTTGTACTAGTTTATATAATTGAAATTTCCCGCATACAATACCATCATTTGCAACAACAATTATTACAAGTGTATTTTCGTGTATGTATAAATGTAGTAATGTTGCATACCCTTTTACTCGGGTGTATACAAACGAAGAGAGAGAGAGAGAGAGAGAGAGAGAGAGAGAGAGAGAAGAGAGAGAGAGAGAGAGAGAGAGAGAGTTGTATACAATAGACAGACAGACAGACAGACAGATTAGAGATAGATGATTGTAGTTCTTACTTGATACACTCCTTACTGCTTCTGTTGATTCTATTTCTTCGTCTAGGCTGCTTGTTGACTCTATCTCGTCATACGCCATTTTCTTTGGGCTGACTTCTATTTAAGCTTCTATTTAAGCTTCTACTCGGGGTTGACTTTCCTTCTGAATTCTTCTTTAGTCTGGCCTTAACATTGTCTTAATAATTTACTCAAGGCTTGATTAAACTTGATCAAGCTTTATTTATTAGCCCATATTTGATTCCACCGCGGGGAGAGACCGAACCCGGGAGAGACAACAATCGCATCTGCTCTCCTTTAAATCTGGGTCGGATCTGCTAAACTCAACTAACTATTCTCACGTGTCTGTCATGGCGTGTTTTTAAGGGGTCAAAAGATTATAATCGTCACCGGTAATTTTCCATGGAGACCCATTGATTCTAAATTAACAGACCTCAATTTAAATATTTCTAGCTACAGGTCTGTTCACAATTTATAACTTCTCATAAATTGTAACAGTAATACAGTATTATTTGAAATTCCAAGCTGTGTCCATGTATTTCCTGTTTCTATCTCTTGTTAATTCCACATTCACGGTTTAAATCAGCACATCTGATAGTGGTATGTTTCCAGTCGCTAGTGAGCTCACATCCATTTTATAGGAGGTGTGTGTGTGTGTGTGTGTGTGTGTGTGTGTGTGTGAGAGAGAGAGAGAGAGAGAGGAAGAGAGAGAGAGAGAAGAGAGAGAGAGAGAGAGATTGGAAAAGTGAATAACGAACAAAAACAATTAGTTTAATTAATATTTCGTCTCTGTTGAATTAATTGAACTGATTGTTTGTGTCCGTTATTCACCTTTCCAATATATTTCCTCCCATTTTGTCGGATTTTTCTTCATCTGTTATTGGCATTTGTTGTCCGAACGTCCGCCTTGTTAAACATCTGCATTTGGACCGTTTAATCCCTTGTACATTTTTAATGTTATTGATGTGCGTGGAAGGTTAATCGTTAAACATATTTACATTGTTTGAATGGTAAATCCCTTGGATATAATCGGTGTGTATCCTGTATAATTCTAGTGGTTACTACTTTATAACCAATACTAGGTCCTTATAATGCATTAGTGATTCCATGGATACACTAACACGGGACATTCAGTAAGAAAATACAAACAACTAACTGAACAATGCACATATGAATGTTTAACATATACATTTGCAGCCACAAAACTTAAACATAATGGATACAAAACGAACTTTACATAACACCCTATTCAACCACGATAAGGAAAAAAGAAGAAGGAAGAAACAGATTGAGTAATATTCTTTGGTTTGCATCTCCGTTTAATATAGTAATTAAACTTAAATTAGGAAGTATCCTTTAAAAAAAAACAGACAAAAAAAGCAAAAAAACATTTTCCTACCGAAAACAAATTATATAAAATATTTAATACTTTATGGTAATTACGTAGACAAGATAATGATAAAGTTGTAGGGACTAGAACTCTTCTGTGCCTTCGGGGACAGGAAGTAGAAAAGGTAACGTCCCTTGTCAGGTTGGGTCTTTACGGTTTTGGTACCAACGTGTGAGCCTCGTACAAACGAGCTCTTGTCTCAGTCTCTTGTGACTGAAGGAACTTTCCCCTCAGTGAGGGAGTAACAACTGTAGACCCAACCTGACACCCCTCTCAACGAGGGAGATATATGAACTAAGTACTGCCCCTAAGTACTTTGGTATATTGACAGTTGTTGAGTTTATATGTGAATAAATAAGGTTAAAAGTATATGTGCTTTCCCTTTCGTCTTTACATTCTGTGAACTTATCTTTTTCCTCATAGACTGTATGCAGCTATTCCTACAGAGTCAACAGGTAATGAAACACAACTCAAGGCTTTATACAAACGGTGTATTCTACAAACATGAACATGCAATATACAATATGTAATGTGTGACACACAAAACGTGTGTGTGTGGTTTACAAATGTGTAATAAATTGTACAATTGTATAGTGTAGATGTAGGGGGTTTGCAAAATAATGCTCTTGTGAAAACTTATCTGTCTCTGGTAAGAAGTGTCTCTTGTTAGCTTGAGTAGTTTGACTTGTACGATGTCATCGGGTCCTGTGGCGAGCTGGGTTCATTAAGCACGTCTGTTTATGGCGGCTGGTCACAGCAAAAGGGAGGGGTTGATGGTATCAACCCTCGAAATTTGGCGGCTAAACTAAGCCTAGTAATGTGTGTTTTGATTGGTCGCCAACAATGGCCCTTAGCCAATCGCACAAGATCTCTTATCAGGCAATGGTCAAGGAAAGGTAACTGTGTAAGGTAATGTTATTTCTTATATACTGTAAAATTATCTTATAGTTGTATGCCGAACGTTGATCGATTTATCAGCAAAACCAATATTAGAAAATTAAACAAAAAGCATAATAGCGATATTCTTCCTTGCAATTGCAATAAATATATGACCCCTAAATGGAGAATGTCGAAGTGTTTGCTTAGTATATAAAGCTATTGAACAAATTAATAAGCAAAGTGATTATATATATATATATATATATATATATATTGGCTCAACACAAAATAGTTTTAAAAAAGACTTTATAACCACAAGTCTAGCCTTGCTAGCTTTACTAATATAAAATATATACATAGCACAGCACTTTCTAAGCCTATCTGAGACGTCAAAAATAAATACGGTATAGATCCTATCGTAAAATGTGCAATTGTAAAAAAATAAATAAATAAATGAATAAAAATAAAAAAAACACGCAGATATAGAGCGGGCGATAGATTCTATCTTTTAGACTCAGAAGAAAAATTAGCTATCGCTTGCTATAATAATACTAAAGAGTTACAGAACCAAAGATCCGAAATTCTGAATAAGTGTTCTCATAAACGCGTATGTCAAATACATACACACGTGTGATTGGAAATCAGCAGGCAGCCATGAGCACGTGGCGAATTTGACAACTGAAAATGTAAACAAATGCCTTTAACGCCTGGCGAGTGAAATTTCAATAATTAGTATCCCTTCTTCTGCGGGACTGTTATTCCAGCAATCAGCGTTCTGTTTTTTTTTGTTTGTTTGTCTTTTCTTCCTGCGGGAGCATTATAATGCCTTTGTTTTCTTCCACCTGTGTCCTTAATCAATTAATTTAATTAGTTTATTGTATTTAAACCTGATGATCCTCATGGTGAAACTCAAGTAGGTTATTTTACTATACCATTTTACTAAATCCACTCTACAAACGTATTGTTCTTGGTAGGTCCTCTAGACGGCATCCATTGCCCATACAGAGCTCATGAATGTTGGTTTATGCGTATGTTATCATCACTTTCAGTAGATGAGATATTGTTACCAATATATATGAATTGGTCTACTAATTTTAGAGTATTGTTGTTTAATGAGGAGATACGGCCATATGTAACTTTGTATATACATCATATTCATACCAATGGCATAAGGAAGACAGTATACACAAATGTGCCCAAACAACTAGAAATATACACACATTGTTCCATGAAAGAGCCCCCCCCCCCTTTATTAAAGTAATACTCTTAAAATACTTAGAGAATAAAGCAATTTCCTTTCCAATTTGCAAATTAATTATAATTTTGTGTGCTTTTCCTTCGTACTGGACGTAATTTTTGTAACCATCCAGATTCTCAATATAACGGAAATGCTATTTAGAATCCTTCAATTCTTCCGAAATAGAAGCATTAATATCAATTTGGATCGCGGTTAAAAAGGGAACCCACTGGGTTAACGGATCATTTAGTTATTCATAAGTTTGTAGGAATCTTTATTGCTGGGTTTTTGTCAAACGTCAAAATTCGGAATGTTGCCAAAAGAGTTCTCGTATAGAGCAGGCATGTCAAACATGCGGCCTGCATTCTGTATGCGGCCCGCGGGCTGCATGCGATCCTCAGCAAGCACATGAGCATCAGTATAAAAAATTAAAAAAAACGAATTGAAATGAATTAAATCGATTATTTAAGGTCAAATTTTTGTCAAAGTCGAAAAGTAGTGTCATAATGAGCATCAGTAAAAAAGCAAAATAATATTACGCATGTAATTTATTTTTGATACATTTAAAACGATTTTTTCGGTCAATTTACTCAAATATGATTTAATATGGCCACCGGAGTTACCGTAAAATCCGTGATTACAAATTAATTTAATACTCGATTGAAAAAAAATTACCAAAAAATCAGGGAATTATCCGATTTTAATTAAATTTTCAGTATTGATTTATTAATGAATGGATTTTATAAGACATTAATTTAAAAAAGAAACTTTCTGATTTTCTCAGGTCACTGAACTTTGACCCCCATTTTATATTTGGCTGTACAAAATATCGGCGGGGTTATATATGATTGATACTAATTTATGCATAAACAAAAAGACAAAAGACCAAAGGTGTCAATAGAAGAAAAAAATAGTTAAGAATTAATTCTCTGGTAGAAAATAGGTACAGAAAATCAGAAAATAAAATGAAAATAAAAACTAAAAAAATAATTTTTGGAGATTTTTTTTTTTTTTACTGATTTCGATAATTATTTAATTAATTGGCTATTATCTTATAAAAGAAAAAAAATTATGCATCAATATTTGTTCTGTTTAAAAGGGGGCTGGCACTAAATTTTCAATAGACTTTTCGACAAAAAATTATTAGAGATTGATACTAAAGTAAAGTAGTTATTTTTAAAAAAATATGCTTTTAGAATTTAATAATATGGCATTTTAAACTTAGCATCATGATACTCATGTTTTAAATGAATTTTATATATTAATTTATCATAGCAGAAATACCTAATTATTTTTTTTTGAAACGGGGGGTTAAATGTGTTTTGTAAAAACCCGTATTTTTCGACAAATTGGGTGTATACCTATTTTATTAAAACTATTAATTCCAGTGGAGAAAATAAAAAAATGAATATATTGGACTTAATTTCATATTCTACTAACAGTAGACTATGTTAAAAAATTTACGCCCCTGAATTCACAGTCTACCCTTTCATTCATTATTATATATCCACTGAAAATTTCATTAAAATCAATTAATATATTTTCTCTCAGGAGGGTGACTCTAGTACTGTCAAATTTGACTTTAACGTTTGAATTGGTTGTACCTAGGTAAATAGGACCATATTACCTTAAGGCACCCCTTTTCGATTTTGTGTCATTAGGCCATTTTTTTCATTTACACCGTCAATATCCGGTTGTTTGTTAGGGGTTAGGGTTAGGGTTACAACCCTAACCCTAACCCTTTAAGGTAATATGGTCCGGTAAATAATACCTACATATAATTCTTAATCATCCTACCCTGTATTGTTTAATAAAGGGAACTAAACAAAAATGAAATAATTAAATAAAAATGGAAAAGTTATAAACTCAAACGAGCATTCGTCTCTCTTTTTTTGCTTCTTCTCAAATGTATTGGTAGACCATGAATTCAGGGGCGTAAATTTTACCATATTCCTACAGGACAGGTGTTAGTTGAATGAAGCCATACATTTTTAAATTCTAACCTGGATTTAATACTTTTTATAAAAATCAAACTCTAAATTCAGTCTACCCGGTAACTTAATTCCCTGATTTTTGGTAAAATCATTTCTCACAGTGGGGTGTCTCTAGTACTGTCAAATTTGACTTTAACGTTTGAATTGGTTGTACCTGGGTAAATAAATACCTACATAGATTCTCAATCATCCTGTATTGATTAATAAAGGAAACTAAAACAAAAAGAAAATAATGAAATAAGAAAGGAAAAGTTATTATAAATTCGAAGGAGCATTTGTCTTTTTTTTCTTTTCTTTTTCTTCCCAAAATGGATTGTTTTAGCTAGTTGTCAAATAATCAAAACGAAAGATATCTTTGTCGTGTAAAATTTATCTTGTCTGGTGAGTGGGTAAGTGAGTGACGGGGTGGGGTTCTGGTTGTCTCTGTTGTTGTTGATCACAGCGGGATGACCAAAAGATAAACTTAAACAGTTACCCCACACAAACATCTTCACTTGACTAGTTAACAAGGAATAAACATAAGCGAGAGAGAGAGACACACACCACATGACTACAACAAACAAGAAGAGAAGCAATAACTGCAATACTAATAAAGGTTGTCATGGTCACTCTTTCACTGTTGTAGTCAGCCGCAAGTTCAAAGTTACAACCCCACAATCCATGACTTAAGCCGACCAAGAGAGGAAAAGAACGAGAGAGCACTGACTGAGGAAAAATTTAACGGGACAAGGTAAGTTAAAAAAAAAAAAAAAAAAAAAAAAGAAAATATATCGTAAAAAATCTTTTTTCAATTATGAAAATTAATTAACTATATAAAAGAAAAATGCAAAAAAAGGAGAATAATTTTAAAAAATTAAAATTAAACTTAAATTTTATCTAATTAAAATTTATTGATTAGATAAAATAAAATGTTTTTTCGAAGTCCGCCAAAAAAAAAATCTGCATTTTTTTCTTTGAATTAACTTAATGCTCAGAATGAAAAAAAAACTTTGCTGGTGGCTTAATAATGATATATATATATATATATTTAAATATATATGCATATATAAAAAATATGTATATATTTAAATTTGAATATGCATATATTTAAGAATAAGTATATATTATGTTTTAATATATATATTCTAAGATATGCATAGATTAAAAATGTGTGTATATATATATATATATATTTGAATATGCATATATCTAACCATATATATTGAGTATATGTATATTCTAAAATATGCATATATTAAAAAAAATATATATTTAAAAATCCATGTCTACATTTAAAAAAAAAAGGTCATATATATATATATATATATTATATATATATATACCACACACACACATATGTATATAAATAGATATATAGATAGATTGATAGATAGTTTAAAAGTATATTGATATTTAAAAATGCCTATATGTTTAAAATGTGTATATTATATTTTTGAAATATATATATTATATAATATAATATATATATATATATATATATGTGTGTGTGTGTGTGTATGTATATGTGTGTGTGTGTGGTGTAGTATATAGTGTGTGGTGTGTGGTGTGTGTGTGTGTGTATTTAATGAAATGTATTAGGAATTTTATTGGTCTGCAGTGGATATTGGCTTGTAATTTTCCAAAAAGTAACTGAGTCAGTGATACACAAGTGATGTTTAACTGGGAAAGAGGATTTTTCACAGCATACTTAGTTTTTAATACAATTTTTATTTTGGGGTAAATCACTTTTCTTTCTTCTGTGTATGAACAGGAAAAGAAGGTGGTTTGTTAGAAATTGTGTCTCAATGAAAAATTTGATGTAAGATTAAAGTTGGTAGAGTTGCTTATGTGTTTGTGTTGGACAGTGAAGGAGTCTATCCACTTTTCGCTAGCGCTAGACCAGGAAATTGTTTTTTCACTGAGGTGGAGCGCATCCCCTACCCACTTTACAGGCACAGATCAGATTATCCAATCCGGGGACTGATATCAAGTCAGGAACTTTGCAATTGCAAAATTTAGCTCTAACGACTGAGCTAACGAAATACAAATTATTGGAAAATAGGGAAAACAAATTTTTATCCAAAAATATTTAAAAACAAGGAAACATTTTTTTTTTAATATTCTAAATGATTATAACATCATTATCATTTATTAATGATTTTTTGAGGAATAAAATTAATGAATTTTGTTTTTATCTATCTCATTCTGGTCATCTCTATTTCTATATATATAATATAATATTAATAAGGATATCTACTGAATCAGACGAACCTACTATTAGTTTTCGCATAAAGCTCTTCAGGGCTAAAGTCAGATTTTAGCCCTGAGAGCTTTAAGCGAAACTAATAGTAGGTTCGTCTGACTCAGTAGATATCCTTATTACTTGGCTCTACTTAGGTATCGAGCACTTTTTACAATTAGCTTCTCTAGCGGTTATATGAATATATATAATCTTATATACATATATATACAATATAATTGTTTTTTCTTTGGCCAATACTATTACAATAGATTATTTTTTGTTGTACGAATATCTTGGTCTTTTCTTTTTTTCAAAAATTTTTTTCTTCCTGGTTGATGTTTGGTAGTATATATTTTACAATCAAACTCTCTGCCGGGTTTTTTCTCTCCGCAAGGATCTACCAACACGCTTGTATATTAAATTATATAATATATATAGAGAGAGAGAGAGACAGACAGACAACAGACGGAGAGAGAGTCAAAATTATCCTGAAGACCATTCGGGTGAAACCTAGTAGATATGTCACTGACTCATTTAGGTTCTTACAATTATTCACTCTATTGAGCATACTCAGCACTTTTTTACATATATAATTTAGTTAACACCTTCAGTGTTTCTTTCTGTTTCCTTTGGCCGACTACATATCATACTGAAGATTATTTTCAGAAAAGTATGGGTGTGCTGGTCTTTTTCTTTTTTAAAATAATTTTTTCCCCAGATATCAGTTTGAAAAGTTTTTTTTTATTTTGAAAACTGAATTACCTGTTTTTTTGGGGTTTTTTTTTTTTCAACACCGGTTAAGTTTTGAATAAATTATATATATATATATATATTAAATATATATATAATATAATAGGGTGGCCCAAAATTAGCCGAAATGCGTTTTTGACAAAATGAAATTTAAGCCCCCCCCCCGCCTAGAGAAAATAATTTACCAAAAATCAGGAATTATCGGATTTTAATGAAATTTTCAGTGTTTATGTATCAATGAATGATCTTTATAATGCATTATCTATTTTATTTCAAACTTTCTCATTTTTTTTAGGTCACTTAATTTTGACTCCCCCGCCCCCTTATGTTTGGTGCATAACATTTTTGCAAGTTGGTCATTTTCTGTACTAATTACAGTTAAATAAAGAGATAAAAGACCAAAGTTATGAATGGAAACAAAAAAAAATTTTTACAGTGGCTTTTCTATGAGAAAATAAGTACGAAAATCGAAAAATAAAAATGTAAAAAAATATAAATAATTAATTTTTGGAGATTCTTTTTTACTTATTTCGAATAAATTATTTAATTGGCTATATCTATAAAGAAAAAATTATACATAGATATTTTTTTCTGCTAAAAAGGGGTGGGGTACATTTCAATAGAGTTTTCTTCCATAAACTTATTACTATTTTGCACCAAAAATAAGGTTTGGATAAATAGAATATTTAATTTCTGAATCTAAAATATAATATTTAACAAAGTTAATAATCCGGCTTTTCAATTTTAAATGAATTTTATAATATTAATTTTTCATAGCAAAAATACTAAATTAAAGTTTTGAAATAAAATATTGAATGCCATTTAATAAGCGGCCTAAAACCATTGAAAAAGAAGACAGATGGCGAATTGCATCGAAATTGACCAAAACAAATCCTTTTAAATGTATTAAAAATAAACTGCATAGTAAGATATTTTTCTTTTTTAATGATAGTCAATTATGTTACTAACTTATAATATTTTAGAACAAAAGTTTGACCTTAAATAATAGATTTAA
>JALAJA010000355.1:0-58257 GCA_023376005.1 Doryteuthis pealeii | reverse complement strand
GGTGTGGTGTTCAGCTAAAATGCCTTCAAGCTCGCTACATGCCGTAAACTTTCAAAAAAAGGTCATTGTTTCAGATGACAACTGTAATCCATTTCATATTCTGACTTTCTTTGGATTGACTACTGCAGGCGGCCGGTTTCTATGGTGATGAGAGAGAGAGAGAAAGAGAGAGAGAGAGAGAGAGAGAGAGGGGGGGGCTTTACACACAATTTCCTTATTCCTTCCTTCCTTTCTTTTTTTTTTTTTACACATTTCTTCGACAATCTCAATGATAATATCAAGTTGAATGCCCAATTTTCAAAAGTGCCAAGATAAATTAGCCTCGATAATTTGCATTATTTTGATTATTCGGACTATTTTCCTCATCGTTATTGTTATAAACTGTCTTTCTCTCTCTCTCTCTCTCTCTCTCTCTCTCTCTCTCTATATATATATATATATATATATATATATATATATATATATATATATATATATTCAGTATTGTAAAATAACGGGTGCAAGAAAAATAAAACATTTATTGCAAAAACACCGACATAAAATGAGGGTTCAGTTTATTTTATGGTAGTAATAAACGAGAAACCTGTTCTTCTTTACCAACAAGAAAACAAACAAATATATGGGACCAGGTGACCAATAAGCACCCCAAATCATCAACTTAATGAAAGGTTCATATTTTAACTCATCACTGTTAATTTTCGCTTCCAAATTTTTGTAAACAAACGATTTTAATCAGAAGTTTATGGAGTTGTTGAACTCACAATAAATTAAATAAATAGATGGTTGGTACACGTAATCAAATTAAAATTCAATAGCAAAATCTTTTTTTAGAGGATAGGCGGAAAATTATAAGCATTTGAGAACATGTTGACTGATTTCAAAGTTTATTTCGTTACACCCCGACACCAAAAAGATGGCTCGAAAATTAGAAAGGATCAACCAAAAACTTGTCCCACAAGAATTGTCTGTACAGTTCAACAAAACTTGTATAAAAGAAAAAATGCTGCCAAAATACACTTATATATATATATATTATGTTGGATAAAAATTTAAAAGACTCTACCATATATATTAAAATGGTTTTTTGAAGAAATATGCATCCTTTGCCAAACGGAATTAATTTAAAAATAAAAAATAAATAATAAATAATAAAAAATAAAACATTTTTTTCAAAGTTAAAAAAAAAAAAAAGTTCTATTTTTAACGAATAAAGGGAGGCAACTTCGTTGGCATTACTACAAAAAAATACAAATTTTGAAAAAAATTATTTTTAGTAATTCCGGACTATAACAGCGTCCGCAAAGCTAACCGACGTTATTTACAATCCAAAATGTGACATTGAGTAAAGAACTCCAAAAAACACCATAGGATCTTGCTCCACAGCCTGATGATTGCTATTTAGCATGAAACCGTGGTCGCTGTTAATAATGAACATTGATCTGTGAAAACATTGTAAAATAAATAAATATTAGCTCTTACAAACTGTGATTGAGCACTGTATTTTCTTTGTTTCATCACAAAAAAAATTTTGTTTTTACATATACCTATATATATATATATATATATGTATATATATATATATATATATATATATATATATATATATATGACCCATGACGGCTGACAGCAAATTTACCTAATCACCAGGATAACAACTGAGGGAGCCGACGAAATATTTGCAACCTCGGACAAGCTTCACACTTTGATACCATTGCAGTCAATAGGCTGCTAACAGAATAAACTTTTGCAACCTTAAACAACCTTAAACAACCCTAAAATACCCTTAACAAACCTTAAATAATAACATTACGGCTTATACCTAAACGAGGAGGTATCGCTAGCTTCTAAAGGAAGTTATTAAACCTCGCGAAGCTTGTCCGAACTAAACCAGAACTTTCTTCTTGTCTTGTACCTTTTTATGTGCATATATATATATATATATATATCAAATATGTTGCATTTTCATTTCGTTGTACGCTCGTTCCTTAATGTCATACTCCGCCTATTCTCTTCTGCTTACCCCCCTTCGTTAACCAGTAATCTTATTATAATGGAGATTGTGTGTTTGTCTGTCTGTAACCGAAACTATATTACTACTCATGTCACAATTCCCTTAGTCATTTACGTCACATTATCCACGATTTAATTTTTACTTAAACTTCAATTATTAATAAAATTGTTTTACGTTATTTATACTGTTGGCCATATCTACATATTGTAACATGTAATTGTATTTATATATACAGCAAAATAGCGGTTTACAGTGTGAACGCGAAGTCTAATTTGCATATTGATATTAAAATTTTGATTTTAATAAATAAGCACTTGGTAATATTGATTTCTAATTGTGCGGCTTAATCTTAATGAATATGATCAAAATTCTCTTCAATAATCTTAAAAGATATTCATTAACTAGAAGAAATAACTGTAATTTACTTATTTACTTACTAATTTAAGTAAATAGTTAAATTAGGAAAATTTAGCAATGAAATACATGAGTGATGGAAGAGTAAGTTTCAGTTTGTTTTTTTTTACACCCCCTCTGTTTCAAATCTTTTTATCTGCATTCTTATTTAATTTCATTAGTCTTTCTAATTTGATTGGACATTTTATAACATCAAAACTTAAATACTTGCACCCGGAGGGTGCATATATTAGCTAGTTTTTATAAGAGAGAGAAACATAAAAATGAAGGATTACTCACTGCCTTGGTAACGATTGTACCTTTGCCAAAACATTTTTTCTCCGTGATCGAAGGTGTATTGTTTTTTTGTACGTTCATTAAGCAATGTTATCTGAAGAAAAATCCATAAAGAAAAGGGTTACATTTGATAAAGAGAAACAATAAAAACTCTTCATTTGAAATATAACATTTCGTGATGATTGTCCAGAATATCCCGCCAAGTTTCTATCTGTTGATATATCTATTTGTTGAAGTTTCTGTATTTTGAGATTCCTTTAAATTGTTCTTCTTTGTTGTATTCACTGTTAAATTTAATTTGATTTAAATAGATATTTATGCATTTTAGATTATAAACATAAGTTAAATTGTGAATGTAAGTATTACTTACCGAATTTAGGAACCAGTCTTCGGACACCGAATCCTGAATGACGACACAGTAGTGATCGTCTTTAATGTCGGGAGTCTTAATGGTAATGACGTCCGTCTTTCCGGGGGTGAAGTTGTCAAAACTATTCGCCAGAGAAGCAAGACTCACCGAGGTGTGACAGTTGGTACTAAAATGAATTCTACCCAAAACATTCGCACTTCTGTTGGCTGTTTTGATTGTAACTTTCCAGTCGATCGCTCAAATTGAAAAAATAAGAAATGCATATATATATATTGTTGTGATGTTAATCCAACAGTAAAAAAGAAGTCAAGTCGAGGTAGGGTAAAATAAGACAAGTGTATTTACAATAATTGTACAGGAACGGCTAGCTTGCCGTTAAACGGTAACAGTACCACCTTTTCACTCGGTGTCTCACTATTTATAGTGAGAACCGGTGTATATTCTCCACTGTAGGAACGGCCGGTACAACATATATATATATATATATATATATATATATATATATATATATATATATATAGTTCAATGAGAAATCAAAACAAATAAAAGTTTTTGCTTTTATTTATTTAATTACGGGAACGGTATTACGACCAGCGGTTTCTTGCTTAGAGCATTCATCGGGTAATACGAAAAGTTCCTTTAAAAATGACAGAAATTGTGTAAATGGTCAAATGTGTGCGTTTTTTTTAACTGTATTCTCGTGTTTGCGTGTTTACGTGATGCGGAATGTTTTTTTTTTTTTTTTCTACGTGTGCGTATTTTTGTTTGTGCGTATGTGTATGATGTCATGTGCGTTTGCATGGAAATGCGTGAAGGCTGTGATGATATGATTGTGTCCACGCGCGTGTGTGCGTATTTTTGTTTGTGCGTATGTATGTGATGTCGTGCGTGTGGGACTCTCCGATCAGCCTTGTCCTGCAGCCAAAGGAACGGCGTGCCGGTGCTGCTGATGGGACTCTCCGATCAGCCCTGTCCTCCCTGCAGCCAAAGGAACGGCGTGCCGGTGCTGTTGATGGGCCTCTCCGACCGACCTACCCAGTAGCTAAGTCAGTGTCCTCCCGCGAGGAAGTGTTAATGTTCACTGTGCACTCCGACCAACCCTGTCCTCCCTGCAGCCAAAGGAAACGCGTGCCGGTGCTGCTGATGCCTAATTATTAAATCAAGTCGGATTTAACCGTGAAAATACAGGATTTTAAAAAGTGCGCAGATAAAGGGAGAGAAGCGATCTCTAAGGATCCCTCCCCCCCCTCTCTCTCTCTCTCTCTCTCTCTCTCTCTCTCTCTCTCTCTCTCTCTCTCTCATCACCATGGAAACCGGCCACCTGTTTCTTCTCATTATTAAAAACTTGTTAAAAGAACAAGAACAAGGAATGTACTTAGAGTCAGATTCTTTGATTTAATTCTAAGTACATTGAAAATAGGCAAAGTTTGAGTCGACAACTAATCCATTTCATTTGGGATGACCGACTAAGCCAAGTGAACGTCGCCTGGTCGTCATAGAAACCTCGGAGACGAAGAGGAGGGTAAAGTACTAAGAGGCTTGGCACACCGCTTGCTTCTTTCTTTCTTTCTTTCTTTCTTTCTTTCTTTGATTTATTTATTTATTCTTTATTTCTTACTTTTACGAAGTTTGAATTTAAGTAAATATTCAATCGCATTTACACTTGGAAAATTACTTATTATTATTATTATTATTATTATTATTATTATTATTATTATTATTTTAAATATTCTAAAAAGTATTCTTAAACTGTTCTTGTTTGCAACGAGTACTTCCACTTCAAGTGTTCCCTAGCCCCGTCGGCATCCCCCTTTGTCCGGAAAACTCGTTAGCAACGAGTACTTCCCCTTTAAGTGCCCCCCATCCGTGAGCAGTCTCCAATCGCGGGTACTCCCGTTTGCAACGAGTACTTGTACTTCAAGTTCTCCCTAGCCCCGTCGGCATCCCCCTTTGTCCGGAAAACTCGTTTGCAACGAGTACTTCCCCTTTAAGTGCCCCCCATCCGTGAGCAGTCTCCAATCGCGGGTACTCCCGTTTGCAACGAGTACTTGTACTTCAAGTTCTCCCTAGCCCCGTCGGCATCCCACTTTGCCGGACACCTCGTTTGCAACGGGTACTTCCCCTTTAAGTTCTCCCTAGCCCCGTCAGCTTCCCCCTTAGTCGGAAAACCCGTTTGCAACGGGTACTTCCGCTTTACGTGAACGCCCCCCCCCGTGAGGGGTCTCCCGTCGCGGGTACCCCCGTTTGCAACGGGTACTTCCCCTGTACGTGATCCCCCCCCCCCGAGAGCTCTCTCCGATCGCGGGTACTCCCGTTTGCAACGAGTACTTGTACTTCGAGTTCTCCCTAGCCCCGTCGGCATCCCACTTTGCCGGAAACCTCGTTTGCAACAGGTACTTCCCCTTTACGTGACCCCCCCCCTGAGCACTCTCCCATCGCGGGTACTCCCGTTTGCAACGGGTACTTCCCCTTTAAGTTCTCCCTAGCCCCGTCGGCATCCCCCTTAGTCGGAAAACCCGTTTGCAACGGGTACTTCCGCTTTATGTGACCGCCCCCCCTCGTGAGGGGTCTCCCGTCGCGGGTACCCCCGTTTGCAACGGGTACTTCCCCTGTACGTGATCGCCACCCTGTGAGCACTCTCCCATCGCGGGTATTCCCGTTCATATCTATCTCTCAATCTATCTATTTCAATTTGTTCATATCCATCTAAGTATCTATCTATCTATCTATCTATCTATCTATCTATCTATCTATCTATCTATCTATCTATCTATCTATCTGTCTGTTCATATCTCTCTATCTGTCTATCTATCTATCTATCCTTCCATCCTTCTATTTCAATCTGTTCATATCTATCCATCTAAGTCTGTTCATATCTATCTATCTATCTATCTATCTATCTCAGTCTGTTCACATCTCTCTATCTGTCTATCTATCTATCTATCCTTCTATCCTTCTATCTCGGTCTGTTCATATCTATCTATCTATCTATCTATCTATCTATCTATCTCAGTCTATTCATATCTATCTATCCACCTCTCTATCTATCTATCTATATATCTCTCTTCGTCTACGTTTTTATAACAAGGTCTTTTAAATTGTCAAAGTTTAAAAATTCAAGTTAGGAATACGTGCTATGTAATGTTAACGTACCTTAAATTTTTTTCTCTCTCTGTTTTTCCCAAACAAAACGTAACTTAATATTTCAGTCAGAAAAAGCCTTTCAGATTAGTGAACAGTTTTTTTCATTGTCATCAAAAAAGGAATTGAATATTCAACTGGGGAACAACAAAAAAAAAACAACCTAAAACTAAAAAAAAAAGAAAGCACTCTTAAAATTGGGTTTACATTTATGTAAAATCGGTGTTTGGGGTAGGGGTAGGTTTGGCTTTTACAGGTATTCAGGAATACCTGGGAGAGGGAGAAAAATCTACCCCTAATCATTAGGGCAGGTGCTTTTCTGACACGGGACATAGGTCCGTGCGTGCAGAAAATACAGACACAAACTGCCACATGGAAACACACGTATATATAAACATATATCAAGATTGAACGTTTGGTTTGGTTTGGTTTGTTTTGTTTTACGGCATATCAACCTCAGTGGGTCATTTAATGCCAATAAAGTTTTGAAATAAATCAATTCTTAATGGATAATACCATTTTTTTATAAATACATTTTTCTATTTAACCCATAGATGGGACCCTAACAGGTACTACCACTCCGGGTCAGAGTGGACCAGGGAGCAATGGTGATGAATGGGGTGCTCCACATTCCCCAAACCTCCAAAACTGGAACCTCACCATCAGATAGAGTTTAACGTCATTCCCAGGACATGTAGACCCGCAACCACCGCCTTCTAGCACCCATATGATAAAAAGGGGTTGGGGCTTGCCATAAGGGCAATAGGGTTGGGAGAATCATATAGGTGCTAGGGCTTGACGTGACCAGCCGATTGATCGGAGGGGCCTCTCCGATCGCCCGTCTATCCCAAGATAGGGTCAAAGTGGAGTATTGCTCATCCACCTGGGCTCTATCCTTAAGCATCACGGGTCGCCACCCACGGCCAACAGTTGGCCCCATTGGGGAGTCCTACTCCTCTGCAGAGGTGCAGTCGTGAATTCTAACGCTTCAGCTTACAGGGCGGTAGATTTCATTATTTTTCTTTTCCATCGCCAGATTGTCCCATAAGCTCAACAACAAAGAAGTTTTTAAAAAAATCTCTCTAAAATAAATCCATAAATCGGCCTGAATAATTTACCGCCGCGTGTTTGGGGTCACTCAGTGACGACGCACTCTTCAGCGGGAGGTCAGCGTTAAAGGGCATTTAAGTCTGCCAAAGGAAAGGTTAAAAAGTTCACTCTATCCCGTCATACCACGCGGTGTGTACTGGCCTGATCACGTGACGTTACGAAATAATGGAGTCGTGTTACGTTCCTTAATAGCTTAATGGGGGAATATGAATTTAGTCTTGTTTTTGCCGGGAGCTATAAGATCTTCTTTCTTTCTTTTCTTTTTCTTTTTTCTTTTTTTTCTTTTTCTTTCTTTCTTTTTTTCTTTCTTTCTTTCTTTCTTTCTTTTTTCTTTCTTCTTTCTTTCTTTCTTTCTTTCTTTCACTAATTTATTTACTTACTCTTATATCTTTTTTCTTTCTTTCTGTAGACATTTCTTCGACATGTACTTGTAAAATATTATTATTCAAACTAAAAAAAATATTAGTAGTATTATTTAAAAGTCGCAAAAAGGTCTTCTTGAATTCGTTCTTAAATTCCTTCAAGTTAACGTACATTTAAACTTTCAAAAAAGGTCATTGTTTCAGATGACAACTGTAATCCATTTCATATTCTGACTTTCTTTGGATTGACTACTGCAGGCGGCCGGTTTCTATGGTGATGAGAGAGAGAGAGAGAAAGAGAGAGAGAGAAAGAGAGAGAGAGAGAGAGAGGGGGGGTTAAACAAGGCTTTGCTTCTTTCTTTCTTTCTTTCATTCTTTTATCTATTTATTTATTTCTTATTAAATTAAGTCGGATTTAACCTTGAAAATACTGGGATTTTAAAAGCGTGCAGATAAAGAGGGGTGTGTGTGGGTATGGACACAAGTCTAATAGAGAGAGAGTAGGGGGAAGCGAGCAACAGCAAAACTTTTTAAGAGAGGGTGCTAGCGAGCGAGCGAGCGAGAGAGAGAGAGAGAGAGAGAGAGAGAGAGAGAGAGAGAGAGAGAGAGAGAGAGGGAGGGATGGAGGGAGAGCGCCAGTCTATTGATTTATTCATTTACCGAGAAACACTTGAGGATGAAAGACGTCGAATTAGAACTGTGTGTTTCTCTTGATTAGTAGATACAAATAACATGTTTATGCGTTACAACACAATTACACACACACACACACACACACACACACACGCACACACACACACCGGCGGCGGCGACGACGAGAGAACACTCAGCGACACTCCTGGAGACCATGGATTTTGAAAGATAAGTGTTTTTCTTTCTTGTTATTTTTCGCCAACCTTCTGGCCATTTCATTGTTTAAGAATGTGCCATTAGAATTGCACATTTTCAATTTGTTATCGTTATATGTAAAATGTTAAATTATTGTTATCGTTAAATGTTAAATGTTAAATTATTGTTATCGTTATATGTAAAATGTTAAATTATTGTTATCGTTAAATGTTAAATGTTAAATGTTGATCGCTGATGATGATGACGACGACGACGACGATGATGCGTCCTGGTCGTTTGTCTCGTTTTATCTCGCTCGGTCTGTCGGTCGATAAGCAAAAGGACTCGCCACCCTTTTGATGATGGTACGTGCTCGCAAGACAGTGACGCCGGGACGCAGCAGCCGACCTATGCGTCCTGGTCATTTGTCTCTTGAAGGTATCCCGGTCCGTATGTCAGTCGATAAGCAAAAGGACTCGCCACCCTTTTGATGATGGTACGTGCTCGCAAGACAGTGCCGCCGGGACGCAGCAGCCGACCTATGCGTCCTGGTCATTTGTCTCTTGAAGGTATCCCGGTCCGTATGTCAGTCGATAAAAAAAGGGCTAGCCACCCTTTTGATGGTACGTGTTCGCAAGAAAATGCCGGGACGCAGCCGATGGGGTCCGCCGCAGCCGCCGGCCTTTGCGTCCTGGTCATTTGACTCTTGAAGGTGTTCCGCTCGATAAGTGTCCGTGCTGCTGATGGGCCTCTCCGATCGGCCCATTAGCCTAAGTCAGTGTCCCGAGTGGAGTGTTGGTGTTGATGGCCCTCTCCCCCGACCGGTACTCCAGACATAAGAGGTGTCAATAGTGAGTGAGTGAGTGAGTGGAGTGTTGGCGTTGATGGTCCTCTCTGTCCGGCCCTCAAGACGTAACAGACGTTTCTTCGAGCGCTGTCGGTACAGAATGGCCACTTCGACCAGTTCTCTACTACACTCAGCTAGGTTCCCGAGTGGAGTGCCGCTGCCGGGTGTTGAGGGTCCTCTCCTCCGACCAGCCCTCTAACCTAAGTGAGTTTTCCGAGTGTAGTGCAGGTGCTGCTGATGGGCCTCTCCGATCGGCCCATTAGCCGAAGTCAGTGTCCCGAGTGGAGTGTTGGTGTTGATGGCCCTCTTCCCCGACCGGTACTCCAGACATAAGAGGTGTCAATAGTGAGTGAGTGAGTGAGTGGAGTGTTGGCGTTGATGGTCCTCTCTGTCCGGCCCTCAAGACGTAACAGACGTTTCTTCGAGCGCTGTCGGTACTGAATGGCCACTCCGACCAGTTCTCTGCTACACTCAGCGAGGTTGCCGAGTGGAGTGCCGCTGCCGGGTGTTGAGGGTCCTCTCCCCCGCCGACCAGTGAGTTTTCCGAGTGTAGTGCAGGTGCTGCTGATGGGCCTCTCCGATCGGCCCATTAACCTAAGTCAGTGTCCCGAGTGGAGTGTTGGTGTTGAGGGTCCTCTCCTCCCACCAGCCCTCTGACCTAAGTGAGCGTTCCGAGTGGAGTGCAGGTGCTGCTGATGGGCCTCTCCGACAGGCCCATTAACCTAAGTCAGTGTCCCGAGTGGAGTGTTGGTGTTGAGGGTCCTCTCCACCAACCAGGCCTCTGACCTAAGTGAGCGTTCCGAGTGGAGTGGAGGTGCTGCTGATGGGCCTCTCCGACAGGCCCATTAACCTAAGTCAGTGTCCCGAGTGGAGTGTTGGTATTGAGGGTCCTCTCCCTCTGACCTAAGTGAGTGTTCCGAGTGTCCGTGCTGATGGCCCTCTCTGACCGGCGTTCCAAGTGGAGTGTCGGTTACCTTGACAGCCGTACTCATGTCATGTCTTTTACTTTGTTTTCTTTCCTTTTAGGACTCCAGCGGACCCTATCCTCCGGAAGAACCAACGAAGGCGACAGCAGCAGCAGCAGCAGTCCGAGTGTCCGTGCCGATGGCCCTCTCTGACCAGCGTTCCAAGTGGAGTGTCGGTTACCTTGACAGCCGTACTCATGTCATGTCTTTTACTTTGTTTTCTTTTCTTTTAGGACTCCAGCAGACATTATCCTCGTGAAGAACCAACGAGGGCGGCAGCAGCAGCAGCAGTCCGAGTGTCCGTGCTGATGGCCCTCTCTGACCGGCGTTCCAAGAGAGCGTTCCAATTGGACACTATCCTCCGGAAGAAGCAATGAGGGCAGCAGCAGCAGCAGCAGTCCGGGAGCATCACCATCCTGACGACCACAACCACGCTGAAGAACACATATTTCACTTTAATTTATTGTTAATAAATGATTTTTTACTGTAAATTTGGTGTCTGTACTTCCTTGGTTTTGTTTATTGATTATGCTTATTTGAAGGCAAACTAATGCTTCACTAACCCTGCATCAGCCCTGTCCTCCCTGCAGCCAAAGGAACCGACCTCTGCCGGTGCATGACAATACACTCACATCAAGCAAAAAGGTAAAAGAAATATAGAAAAAGAGGGAAGAAATCAAGCACCCCCCCAAACCCCGCTTTTCTTTTAATTCTCTCTCACTGTTCTGTGTTAGCAGCAGCAGCTTGGCTTTGACCACCACGCACCATTTAATATTATTATTATTATTAATAATAATAATAATATTTAAAACTTGTCAAATAAAAGTGTTCAACTTAAAGTTAGAATCGCTTAATTTTTCAACGTTCAGAAGACCAAAGATATGCATTGTTCGCTTCGACAACAACAATAATAATAATAATAATAATAATAATAATAATAATAATAATAATAATAATAATAATTTATTCTTCTCATTATTAACGACTTGTTAAAAGAACAAGAAGAAGGAATGTACTTAGAGTCAGATTCTTTGATTTAATTCTAAGTACATTGAAAATAGGCAAAGTTTCAGTCGACAAGTCTAATCCATTTCATTTGGGATGACCGACTAAGCCAAGTGAACGTCGCCTTGTCGTCATAGTAACCTCGGAGACGAAGGGGTGGGTAAAGTACTAAGGGGCTTGGCACACCGCTTTCTTCTTTCTTTCTTTCTTTCTTTCTTTCTTTCTTTCTTTCTTTCTTTGATTTATTTATTTATTTATTCTTTATTTCTCACTTTTACGAAGTTTGAATTTTAGTAAATATTCAGTCGCATTTAAACTTGGAAAATTATTATTATTATTATTATTATTATTATTATTATTATTATTATTATTATTATTATTATTATTATTATTATTATTATCAATATTATTATTATCAATATTATTATTATTATTATCATCGATATTATTATTATTATTATTATTATTATTACTACTATTATTATTATTATTGTTAGTATTATTATTGTTGTCAATATATTATTATTATTATTATTATTATTATTATTTATATATTTTTACATATTCTTAAAAGTATTCTTAAACTGTTCTTGTTTGCATATAAGATCATAAGAAGAAGAGGAATTAAATTGAATTAAAAAAATACGCATTGAAGGTGGGGGAGGGGCTTACTGTTGGGGCTTGTGATATTGTTATGATCGTTATTATCTACGACAAGCCAGGGGTGTGGGGTTAACGCTTGCTAGAGAAAAAGGAATGCAGTCAGCGGCCAATATCAAGGCCCCACCCTCTCTCGCGATCTCTGTTAGCCGACAGTCAACGGCTTACGGAAACGGTAATTCGACATTGGTAGGACGAGAAGGAGGTGGGGAAGACGCACCCAGCCCTCGACCCGAGACCAGTATCAGGGACCCTACCGTCGCCTCCGATGAAATCCGACACCCTCAACGGATTACTAGGTCACAGGTCGAGCTACATTTCAGGAGTTGTTGCACCAAATCGGTGTTTAGACAATATTGGTTGAGGTACACACTTTGAAGTTGAATATGGAATTCGGTTAGACACCTAGCCCTCGCACGCCGTTCGACCCGATACCAGTTTCAAAGCCCTACCCTCAGCCTCCGTTGAAATCCGACACCCTCAACGGATTACTAGGTCACAGGTCGAGCTACATTTCAGGAGTTGTTGCACCAAATCGGTGTTTAGACAATATTGGTTGAGGTACACACTTTGAAGTTGAATATGGAATTCGGTTAGACACCTAGCCCTCGCACGCCGTTCGACCCGATACCAGTTTCAAAGCCCTACCCTCAGCCTCCGTTGAAATCCGACACACTCTACGGCTTACTAGGTCACAGGGCGAGCACATTTCAGGAGTTGTTGCACCAAATCGGTGTTTAGACAATATTGGTTGGGGAACAGACTTCGAGTAGACACCCGGTGCTCGCACGCTATTCGACCAGAGACCCGTATCGAGGCCCTACCCCTCGCGACCGTTGAATTTCGTTGGGAAACACACTTCGAGTAGACACCTGGCCCTCGCAGGCTATTCGAACCGAGACCAGTATCGAGGCCCTACCCCTGGCGACCGTTGAAATCTTACACGCTCGACGTCTTACTTGGTCCCGATGCGAGCTCGCCGTAGTCGAAGACGAAAATCGTGCACCCACTTGGCCCTCGCACGCTATGGGACACGAGACCAGCATCGAGGCACTCCCCTCGGGTGACCGGTCAAGACCGACACACTGGCCGGCTCGCTCGGGCACGATCTGAAAAAAAGTCAGGAGTTGTTGCAGGAATTCGGTGTTCAGACATAATCGGTTGGGGAACACACTTCGAGTTGATACCTGGCCCCCGGCACCCTGAGACCCGTATCGAGGCCCTATCCCTCGCGGCCGTTGAATTTGGTTGGGGAACACGCTTCGAGTAGACACCCGGTCCTCGCACTCTATTCGACCGGAGACCCGTATCGAGGCCCTACCCCTGGCGACCGATGAAATCTTACACGCTCGACGTCTTACTTGGTCCCGATGCGAGCTCGCCGTAGTCGAAGACGAAAATCGTGCACCCACTTGGCCCTCGCACGCTATGGGACACGAGACCAGCATCGAGGCACTCCCCTCGGGTGACCGGTCAAGACCGACACACTGGCCGGCTCGCTCGGGCACGATCTGAAAAAAAGTCAGGAGTTGTTGCAGGAATTCGGTGTTCAGACATAATCGGTTGGGGAACACACTTCGAGTTGATACCTGGCCCCCGGCACCCTGAGACCCGTATCGAGGCCCTATCCCTCGCGGCCGTTGAATTTGGTTGGGGAACACGCTTCGAGTAGACACCCGGTCTTCGCACTCTATTCGACCGGAGACCCGTATCGAGGCCCTATCCCTCGCGGCCGTCGAATTTGGTTGGGGAACACGCTTCGAGTAGACACCCGGTCCTCGCACTCTATTCGACCGGAGACCCGTATCGAGGCCCTACCCCTGGCGACCGATGAAATCTTACACGCTCGACGTCTTACTTGGTCCCGATGCGAGCTCGCCGTAGTCGAAGACGAAAATCGTGCACCCACTTGGCCCTCGCACGCTATGGGACACGAGACCAGCATCGAGGCACTCCCCTCGGGTGACCGGTCAAGACCGACACACTGGCCGGCTCGCTCGGGCACGATCTGAAAAAAAGTCAGGAGTTGTTGCAGGAATTCGGTGTTCAGACATAATCGGTTGGGGAACACACTTCGAGTTGATACCTGGCCCCCGGCACCCTGAGACCCGTATCGAGGCCCTATCCCTCGCGGCCGTTGAATTTGGTTGGGGAACACGCTTCGAGTAGACACCCGGTCCTCGCACTCTATTCGACCGGAGAGCCGTATCGAGGCCCTACCCCTGGCGACCGATGAAATCTTACACGCTCGACGTCTTACTTGGTCCCGATGCGAGCTCGCCGTAGTCGAAGACGAAAATCGTGCACCCACTTGGCCCTCGCACGCTATGGGACACGAGACCAGCATCGAGGCACTCCCCTCGGGTGACCGGTCAAGACCGACACACTGGCCGGCTCGCTCGGGCACGATCTGAAAAAAAGTCAGGAGTTGTTGCAGGAATTCGGTGTTCAGACATAATCGGTTGGGGAACACACTTCGAGTTGATACCTGGCCCCCGGCACCCTGAGACCCGTATCGAGGCCCTATCCCTCGCGGCCGTTGAATTTGGTTGGGGAACACGCTTCGAGTAGACACCCGGTCTTCGCACTCTATTCGACCGGAGACCCGTATCGAGGCCCTATCCCTCGCGGCCGTCGAATTTGGTTGGGGAACACGCTTCGAGTAGACACCCGGTCCTCGCACTCTATTCGACCGGAGACCCGTATCGAGGCCCTACCCCTGGCGACCGATGAAATCTTACACGCTCGACGTCTTACTTGGTCCCGATGCGAGCTCGCCGTAGTCGAAGACGAAAATCGTGCACCCACTTGGCCCTCGCACGCTATGGGACACGAGACCAGCATCGAGGCACTCCCCTCGGGTGACCGGTCAAGACCGACACACTGGCCGGCTCGCTCGGGCACGATCTGAAAAAAAGTCAGGAGTTGTTGCAGGAATTCGGTGTTCAGACATAATCGGTTGGGGAACACACTTCGAGTTGATACCTGGCCCCCGGCACCCTGAGACCCGTATCGAGGCCCTATCCCTCGCGGCCGTTGAATTTGGTTGGGGAACACGCTTCGAGTAGACACCCGGTCCTCGCACTCTATTCGACCGGAGACCCGTATCGAGGCCCTATCCCTCGCGGCCGTTGAATTTGGTTGGGGAACACGCTTCGAGTAGACACCCGGTCCTCGCACTCTATTCGACCGGAGACCCGTATCGAGGCCCTATCCCTCGCGGCCGTTGAATTTGGTTGGGGAACACGCTTCGAGTAGACACCCGGTCCTCGCACTCTATTCGACCGGAGACCCGTATCGAGGCCCTACCCCTGGCGACCGTTCAATTCCATTGGGAAACGCACTTCGAGTAGACACCTGGCCCTCGCAGGCTGTTCGAACCGAGACCAGTATCGAGGCCCTACCCCTGGCGATCGTTGAAATCCGATACACTCGTCGGCTTACTTGGTTACTTGTTGCAAGAAATCGGGGTTCAGACATAAGTGTGAGAGTGAAGTCGTAATGATGGTTCGCTTAGACAGCTGCTGTTTCTGATCCGCTATTCGATCTGAGACCAGTATGACGGCCCTACCCTTGCGAGCGTTGTCAGCTGACACAATCAACAGCTTAAGAGATATTTCCTCTTTATGGCAAAACATTGGATGGTCGCACTCGGTCTGCTTGCAGCGATGCCCCTAACCGTCCGCCAACTCGTCGCTATTCGGACAGTGTGTTGCCAACACCACCGTTCGGGTCGCAGTAGTTTTTGAACCCTTGTCGTCGCTTTCCGTCCGCAGGTCCCGACGCCGCCTATTACAGGTTCCCCGACCGTCGTTACTTCGTTTGCTCGCTGGCTCGCTCGAACCAACGAAACCGACGGGTGCCGATAAAGACGTGTGACGAACGCTTATCGTTACTCTTTTCTCCTCGGCGAAGCACTCACATGCACCGAACGTACTGCTTTCCCTCGCGATTCGGTGCTTGGATCGGACACGTTCGAGCGATCATGTATAGCGGTTTGATCGAGAGTGTTGTTGGGTCGACGACGAGGACTATCAGCAGGCAGGCTTGCGACCGTCACTCAGAGCCTGCAGCCGAGCTATCTGCTTCCTTCCGTGTATCCAGTCAAAGGCTCCGATCACCCGTTCGTGACATTCGGCACGCTGTGATATTCCGAATAAAAATTATCAAATTTACTTTCTTTTGGTCGTGAGTGTTGCTGGGTCGACGAACACTATCAGCAGGCAGACTGGCTGGCAACAAACAGAGCCTGGGCCGAGGTGCAGGCCACCGTTGCACAGCAGCAGCACGTCTGCGGCCGAGCTATCTGCTTCCTTGTCAATGGCTTCCGTCTTCCCAGTCAAAGGCTCCGATCCCCCGTGCGGGACGTTCGGCACGCTGTGATATTCCGAATAAAAATTATCGAATTTAGTTTCGTTTGGTCGAGAGTGTTGCTGGGTCGAAGAACACTATCAGCAGGCAGACTGGCTGGCAACAAACAGAGCCTGCAGCCGAGTTATGAGCTGCAGTGCAGGCTACCGTCGCACAGCATCACGTCTGCAGCCGAGCTATCTGCTTCCTTGTCAATGGCTTCCGTCTTCCCAGTTCAAAGGCTCCGATCACCCGTTCGTGACATTCGGCACGCTGTGATATTCCGAATAAAAATTATCAAATTTACTTTCTTTTGGTCGTGAGTGTTGCTGGGTCGACGAACACTATCAGCAGGCAGACTGGCTGGCAACAAACAGAGCCTGGGCCGAGGTGCAGGCCACCGTTGCACAGCAGCAGCACGTCTGCGGCCGAGCTATCTGCTTCCTTGTCAATGGCTTCCGTCTTCCCAGTCAAAGGCTCCGATCCCCCGTGCGGGACATTCGGCACGCTGTGATATTCCGAATAAAAATTATCAAATTTCGTTCAGAGCAAACTGTTGCAGGCTGGCTACCGTCACACGGAGCCTGCTGCAGTCCAGCCGTCCGCTTCCTTTCGTGTGAAACCCTTCCGTCTCTGCCATCAAAGCTGTTAGATTCCGCATCGATTCCGCATATAATTTATCAAATTTCGGGTTCGTTTGATTGAGTGTTTGCTGGGTGCACTTCCAGGCTGCAGCTGCAGCAGCAGCAGCAGGCTACTACCGGCGGCTTAACTGCAGCTGCGGTGTCTGTATTCACAGGCTACGCTTCCCGTCCCTGGCCTTTGGCAAGCCGTTGTTGTGTTCCGCATAAAATTCTTTAAATTCGATTTCGTTTCCAGTCTCGCTGGGTGGTTTTCGTCGTCGTCGTCACACATGCCTGCAGCCAAGGCCGTCAACTGCAGGGTGTGTCCAGCCGAGACGCATCTGCTGCTGCCGCCAGTCTTCGAACTCCGGATCCCACCACCCCGGTGGGGACCGGGGTTCGCAGCTGGCGACCTAACATTCAGCGAGCTGGCTGTGACTCCAATCTGACTTGCCACAATACGAGGGCACAGGCCGGCGCAGTGTCGTAAGCCGAACAATCCCATTCACGGTGCCTGGCGTTTGGCAAGTAGTTCTCTTACAAACAAAATTCACAAGGAATTTACATTTATCAAATCTTCCATTACATTGATTTTTTTCGCCTTCAAACACTTGCTGGGTCGTCGACTATCAGCAGGCAAGCTACCGTCGCACACCAAGTCTGCAGCCGAGCCGTATACTTCGTTCTGTGTCGAGCCCTTCCGTATCCGCAGTCAAAGGCTCCGGTCCCCGTTCTTCACATTCGGTGGCACGCTACCGTCACACACAGCCTGCAGCCGAGCTGTCCGCTTCCTTCCGTCTCAAACCCTTCCGTTCGTCACATTCGGCATGCTGTTATATCTCCAATTAAAATTATCAACTCTGCTTTCGTTTCCTTCAGTGTTCACGGCTCAACGACTATGAGGCAGGGTGTGTCCGGCCGAGTCGTATCTGCTGTCGCCAGTCTTCGGACCCCGGTGCCAACCAGGGTTCTTTACATTTTCCTTCATTGGCCACCTAACAGGCAGCAAAGCGTGTTGTCACTCAAAACTCACTTGCGCCCGCTATACACGCCCACTGGCCAGAGTGTCGTAAGCCTAAGTCAGTGTCCCGAGCGGAGTGTTGGTGTTGACGGTGCTCTCCGACCAGCCCTGTCCTCCCTGCAGCCAAAGGAACGGCGTGCCGGTGCTGCTGATGGGACTCTCCGACCGACCGACCGACCGACCTACCCAGTAGCCTAAGTCAGTGTCCCCCCGCGAGGAAGTGTTAATGTTCACGGTGCACTCCCTGCAGCCAAAGGAACGGCGTGCCGGTGCTGCTGATGGGACTCTCCGATCAGCCCTGTCCTCCCTGCAGCCAAAGGAACGGCGTGCCGGTGCTGTTGATGGGACTCTCCGATCAGCCCTGTCCTCCCTGCAGCCAAAGGAACGGCGTGCCGGTGCTGTTGATGGGCCTCTCCGACCGACCTACCTACCCAGTAGCTAAGTCAGTGTCCTCCCGCGAGGAAGTGTTAATGTTTACTGTGCACTCCGACCAACCCTGTCCTCCCTGCAGCCAAAGGAAACGCGTGCCGGTGCTGCTGATGCCTAATTATTAAATCAAGTCGGATTTAACCGTGAAAATACAGGATTTTAAAAAGTGCGCAGATAAAGGGAGAGAAGCGATCTCTAAGGATCCCTTCCCCCTCCCCCCCTCTCTCTCTCTCTCTCTCTCTCTCTCTCTCTCTCTCTCTCTCTCTCATCACCATGGAAACCGGCCACCTGTTTCTTCTCATTATTAAAAACTTGTTAAAAGAACAAGAACAAGGAATGTACTTAGAGTCAGATTCTTTGCTTTAATTCTAAGTACATTGAAAATAGGCAAAGTTTGAGTCGACAAGTCTAATCCATTTCATTTGGGATGACCGACTAAGCCAAGTGAACGTCGCCTTGTCGTCATAGTAACCTCGGAGACGAAGGGGTGGGTAAAGTACTAAGGGGCTTGGCACACCGCTTGCTTCTTTCTTTCTTTCTTTCTTTCTTTCTTTCTTTCTTTCTTTCTTTCTTTGATTTATTTATTTATTTATTCTTTATTTCTCACTTTTACGAAGTTTGAATTTTAGTAAATATTCAGTCGCATTTAAACTTGGAAAATTAATTATTATTATTATTATTTTAAATATTCTAAAAAGTATTCTTAAACTGTTCTTGTTTGCAACGAGTACTTCCACTTCAAGTGTTCCCTAGCCCCGTCGGCATCTCCCTTTGTCCGGAAAACTCGTTTGCAACGAGTACTTCCCCTTTACGTGCCCCCCATTCGTGAGCACTCTCCGATCGCGGGTACTCCTGTTTGCAACGAGTACTTGTACTTCGAGTTCTCCCTAGCCCCGTCGGCATCCCACTTTGCCGGAAACCTCGTTTTCGACGGGTACTTCCCCTTTACGTGACCGCCCCCCCCCCCGTGAGCACTCTCCCATCGCGGGTACTCCCGTTTGCAACGGGTACTTCCCCTTTAAGTTCTCCCTAGCCCCGTCGGCATCCCCCTTAGTCGGAAAACCCGTTTGCAACGGGTACTTCCGCTTCACGTGACCGCCCCCCCCCCGTGAGGGGTCTCCCGTCGCTGGTACCCCCGTTTGCAACGGGTACTTTCCCTGTACGTGACCCCCCCTCCCGTGAGCACTCTCCCATCGCGGGTACTCCCGTTTGCAACGTGTACTTGTACTTCAAGTTCTCCCTAGCCCCGTCGGCATCCCCCTTAGTTGGAAAACCCGTTTGCAACGGGTACTTCCGCTTCACGTGACCGCCCCCCCCCCGTGAGGGGTCTCCCGTCGCGGGTACCCCCGTTTGCAACGGGTACTTCCCCTGTACGCGACCCCCCCCCGTGAGCACACTCCCATCGCGGGTACTCCCGTTTGCAACGAGTACTTGTACTTCGAGTTCTCCCTAGCCCCGTCGGCATCCCACTTTGCCGGAAACCTCGTTTTCGACGGGTACTTCCCCTTTACGTGACCGCTCCCCCCCCGTGAGCACTCTCCCATCGCGGGTACTCCCGTTTGCAACGGGTACTTCCCCTTCAAGTTCTCCCTAGCCCCGTCGGCATCCCCCTTAGTCGGAAAACCCGTTTGCAACGGGTACTTTCGCTTCACGTGACCGCCCCCCCCGTGAGGGGTCTCCCGTCGCGGGTACCCCCGTTTGCAACGGGTACTTCCCCTGTACGTTATCCCCCCCGTGAGCACTCTCTCACCGCGGGTATTCCCGTTTGCAACGTGTACTTGTACTTCGAGTTCTCCCTAGCCCCGTCGGCATCCCACTTTGCCGGAAACCTCGTTTTCAACGGGTACTTCCCCTTTACGTGACCCCCCCCCCCGTGAGCACTTTGCCATCGCGGGTACTCCCGTTTGCAACGGGTACTTCCCCTTTAAGTTCTCCCTAGCCCCGTCGGCATCCCCCTTAGTCGGAAAACCCGTTTGCAACGGGTACTTCCGCTTTACGTGACCGGGCCCCCCCCAGTGAGGGGTCTCCCGTCGCGGGTACCCCCGTTTGCAACGGGTACTTCCCCTGTACGTGATTTTCCCCCCCCCCTGAGCACTCTCCCATCGCGGGTACTCCCGTTAGCAACGAGTACTTGTACTTCGAGTTCTCCCTAGACCCGTCGGCATCCCCCTTAGTTGGAAAACCCGTTTGGAACGGGTACTTCCGCTCTACGTGACCCCCCCCCTTGAGGGGTGTCCCGTCGCGGGTACCCCCGTTTGCCACGGGTACTTCCCCTGTACGTCATTTCCCCTCCCCCGTGAGCACTCTCCCATCGCGGGTACTCCCGTTTGCAACGAGTACTTGTACTTTGAGTTCTCCCTAGCCCCGTCGGCATCCCACTTTGCCGGAAACCTCGTTTGCAACGGGTACTTCCCCTTTACGTGACCACCCCACCCCCCGTGAGCACTCTCCCATCGCGGGTACCCCCGTTTGCCACGGGTACTTGTACTTCAAGTTCTCCCTAGCCCCGTCGGCATCCCACTTTCTCCGGAAACCTCGTTTGCAACGGGTTCTTCCCCTTTATTTGACCGCCCGCCCCCCTGTGAGCACTCTCCCATCGCGGGTACTCCCGTTTGCAATGGGTACTTTATCGGCTTGTTAGAAGAAGTGCACACCCACAATGTGTATGGGTGTGAGTCGTATTCAAACTGGCCAAAAAACTCGTGTTGAAGTTGCCTACCGCTAACCCTAACCCTAAACCTCTGCTGTTGATTAGCATGACAACTTCTTTCTTTCTTTCTTTCTTTCACTGATTTATTTACTTACTCTTATATCTTTTTACTTTCTTTCTTTCTTTCTTTCTTTAGACATTTCTTCGACATGTACTTGTAAAATATTATTATTCCAACTAAAAAATATTAGTAGTATTATTTAAAAGTCGCAAAAAGGTCTTCTTAAATTCGTTCTTAAATTCCTTCAAGTTAACGTACATTTAAACTTTCAAAAAAGGTCATTGTTTCAGATGACAACTGTAATCCATTTCATATTCTGACTTTCTTTGGATTGACTACTGCAGGCGGCCGGTTTCTATGGTGATGAGAGAGAGAGAGAGAGAGAAAGAGAGAGAGAGAGAGAGAGAGGGGGAGGCTTTACACACAATTTCCTTATTCCTTCCTTCCTTTCTTTTTTTTTTTTACACATTTCTTCGACAATCTCAATGATAATATCAAGTTGAATGCCCAATTTTCAAAAGTGCCAAGATAAATTAGCCTCGATAATTTGCATTATTTTGATTATTCGGACTATTTTCCTCATCGTTATTGTTATAAACTGTCTTTCTCTCTCTCTCTCTCTCTCTCTCTCTCTCTCTCTATATATATATATATATATATATATATATATATATATATATATATATATATATATATTCAGTATTGTAAAATAACGGGTGCAAGAAAAATAAAACATTTATTGCAAAAACACCGACATAAAATGAGGGTTCAGTTTATTTTATGGTAGTAATAAACGAGAAAACTGTTCTTCTTTACCAACAAGAAAACAAACAAATATATGGGACCAGGTGACCAATAAGCACCCCAAATCATCAACTTAATGAAAGGTTCATATTTTAACTCATCACTGGTAATTTTCGCTTCCAAATTTTTGTAAACAAACGATTTTAATCAGAAGTTTATGGAGTTGTTGAACTCACAATAAATTAAATAAATAGATGGTTGGTACACGTAATCAAATTAAAATTCAATAGCAAAATCTTTTTTTAGAGGATAGGCGGAAAATTATAAGCATTTGAGAACATGTTGACTGATTTCAAAGTTTATTTCGTTACACCCCGACACCAAAAAGATGGCTCGAAAATTAGAAAGGATCAACCAAAAACTTGTCCCACAAGAATTGTCTGTACAGTTCAACAAAACTTGTATAAAAGAAAAAATGCTGCCAAAATACACTTATATATATATATATATATATATATATATATATATATATATAGTATGTGTGGTTTTACATAAGTGAAATCACCTTTTTATAAATAAAATGAAAGAGTGGTATCAAATCAACCAGGACAATAAGTCCGAATGGTATGGACATTATAATGACTGCCGTACTTCCGATGACCTGAGACGAAACCCGTTCATCCGGGGCACTTTTCTTGGACCGTAAATAACTGCTGGTTTCATTCCGATTCACTTTCAGCTCCTTTACCAGCTCCTTCATCCGGGCATCCATCTCCGCCTGGGTAAAATTCATCTTCGGGCAATTGCACGAGCACCGCGTTGTTTTATTCGCTGGGCCGCCGCCGCCGCCGCCGCCGCCGCCGCGGTGCGTAGTCGAAACATCTGCGATCGAACTGACCGAAGTGGACACGTCGGTCGCGGTCGAATTCGAGACGGTCGTATTTACAGCGGTCGTGTCTTCGACTGGACCACTTACGGGATATCCTGTGCCATCAACCAAACTGGTATTCGTCACACTGTTTTCAGTCGATGCGGTTTCGATCGCGGTCGCGGTCGCGGTCGCGGTCGGCATGGACGCCAGAGGCGAACCATGAGATGTTGGTGTTTTCCCTCCCGTTGTCGGCCGCGTAACTGTTTTAATTGTCGATGCCGTCGTCTTTGTTGATGATGTTGTTTTGGGGACATTAGTTGTTGTGGACACATATGCTACATCTATTAGATAAAATAAAAGATAACAAAAATTAAAACAAAAACAAAAAATAATACAATTATTTCGTTGACTTCTGAATTAGGTCGGAAAATTAAAACGGAAAGTTTTTTGCTGGTACCCAATGACAGTTTAACTACAGTCTATGAATTAACATTTTGCGAATTGGGTTACGGTTTTAGGGGATTAAGGTTGTTTTTAATTACGTATTGCTTTTTAAAAAATAAACAACAAAAAAAACCAAATTAACCCAAATTACTATACATTTGGGGCCGGGTTAGCTCAGTCGGTAGAGCGTTCGGCTAGAAAGCACAAGGTTCCTAGTTCGATACCGGTCCCAGCCAACTCAGCGTATGAGTAGCACAGGGATCTGTGCGGTAAAGTAAGGAGCTGATGGAAGGTGTGGCGCTCGACCTCAGATGCTAAAAAAATATCCTTGGTCTAGCGCTATTGAAAAGGGGATAGACTCCCTCACTGACTGGCTGATACCGACTTTAGGCCGCCCCGACGACTTTACTTACTATACATTTAATGTTGAAAAATATTTTTTTAAACTAAGTTTAATTGAAATTATACATTGCAATACTAACACAAACAACTGTCTCAATAATAGATTCAATAATTAATTTCAATGGTTAATTAAATGTATAGTAATTTGGGTTTTTTGTTGTCACTACTATGCACACCGATCACAGACAGCCGAAACACATCACCACGGAATCCGAAAACCAACGCCCGTTCCTAATGGGATCCCAGCGGAAAAAAAACCCCAGAGTTTCCTTTATTTCCGTTTGTCATCCATTTTTTTCTTTTTCTTTCTTATCTAGTTACAGGGTCATTGACCAGTCACTGGCTGACATACGTTGAGTGCCTAGAATCTTAAACTTTATTTTCTTTTTGTTCTTTTTTTTTCCATCTCTTTCTCTTTACCCAGAAACCCGATTACCGTTTTCTTTTCAATCGAAATTCTCCATAGACCGTTTTAATTACGCTACACTTCTTTAGTGCGAAGCTATTTTTTTCATTACCTCCCAACCCCCTACAAAAAAAAAAAACACAAGAACAAAATACTTACTAAATTTCCATCCACATTTGAATGATTTTATTGCATTTGGAATACCAGTTTTTGTTTCATTGTTTTTCACCCTGTCCAACTGTACCTAAAAAATATATTAACAAAAAATATAATATCAAATATATAATATTTAATATATAATAATATATAATGTGTATAGAAAAAAGGGTATGAAAACACACAGCACTGTTAAAATGAAAATATTCATATTCATAGCTAATATTGAACAATATTTCGATTTATAAAAAATCATCACCAGAGCTTGTTTTTAATCCGGACTCGTCGAAAGAGAAGCAGAAAATCGATGAGTCATTTTAACAGCATTGTGTGTTTTCATACCCTTTTATCTATACATATACCGTCGGATTCATTTCCTTACTCTTAATATATAATATATATAATATATAAATTATAATATATTATATGATTTAGTGAGCCTTAAAACTATTGATTAAAACTATAATTTCAGATGAAATTATTAAAGATTAAATTTCATCTTAAAACTAAAATTAAAATATTAATTTACATGGTCAAATAAGTAATATACAGGGTATGCACAAAGTTTGGGTAGATGGAGATTTCACTATTGTATTATGTTATTTTTCCTTTCTCCCATTGACTCCTTTTTCTGCGCTATGTTGAAAGAGAAAGTTTACCCAATAAAGATTACAGATTTAAACCACATGAGAGAATATTGGAAATTCCATAGTTAATTATCTCCCCCCTGCCGCTAGGGAACGAATCGCCAACATCGTATGTTGGCGCCAAAACCAAAAACTTTACTTACTGAGGGTAGTCGCGTAAATAGCGGTCCCTAAACTTCACTCGTCACTTAGCCCAAAAACAGGGCTTACTTCTACGGACCGTTGACCTGGACGGAGGCATATTTTCACAGCACACTTTCGAAGGCATTGTGTCCGCAGACTACAAGGCTGTTACAATAGCACACTACAGAAGGTTAAAGAACCCAGTGCTGCCCTGCTATTTACCCATAGCTGGATGTAGAGTAAGATTCATACCTTTCCCAAGGATATTAGTGCTAAGTGAAATGCAATTACCACGTCCAGGATTTGAACTCAGGGCGACGAGTCCGTTTCCCATGACTTTAACCATTACACCACGCGCTTCCTACACGAAAGAAAGGGTATACAACAGTGTTATTAACAGAGAAAATGTAGTACGTGATTTATACTCACTGATATACTAGCACATGTGATATTTGAAGGTTCAGTGATAAGAGTCAATGTATCGGCATTGCTGAACAATATGTCCTCAGTGTAAAAATGAGTTGAGATGCTCTTGGTCATCGTTGAAACGTACGAGATGAAAGTAGAAAGTTTATCGTCTTCAAGTCGTACATAAACGTTGCTTACAGCCCAGGGGAGTTGTACAGTAAGGTACCAAACTGAAAATTAAAAAAATGAAAATTTAAAAAAGACATAAATAAAAAAAAGGGGACCATTATAATTATGACTGAAAATTATTATTTTTTTACACATGGTGGGTTTAGCTCAGTCAGTAGAGTGTCCGTCTAGGAACCACAAGGTTACTGGTTCGATACCGGCCCTTAGGGAAGCTCTAGAACTCATTTTACAGACAAAAATAGGTTACAAAAAGTCGCCATTTTTCGCGACCCCATCTCAAATTTGGAGAGCTAAGAATCAACATAACTCCACCAATTTTTGGAATTGGAAGCTCAAATTTTGTGGATTGCCTAACTTTATCATAATCCACACTTGGACAAAATTTCAGAAAAATTGAAGTCTGTGGGTGACATAGCCTGTATGATTTAACATGGAATTACCCCCAATCTAATTGGTAGTATGAATTACTTACTTGTTTTTCCAGGTTCTGGACGCACCCTCAGCTCAATATTCGTTGGAAATGTGTCTTGCGTAATACCTATAAAATGACCTTTGATTGGTCGTCCACATGGCTTGTAATCTTTAACAAGTGTCTGTCTAAAACAAATATCTGTAGTTCTTGTTTGGAAGTTTATATCTCTTCCAACATGTGCTTCTGTAATTAGATAATAATAATAATAATAATAATAATAATAATAATAATAATGAAACGACAAATTGAAGAGGTTGCACATGAAAAGAGGTGGACATGGTTAAGAAAAGGAAACCTCAAAAGAGAAACTGAATCATTAATGATTGCTGCACAAAATAATGCCATAAGGACAAACTATATAAAAGCGAAAATTGATATTGTATTATTGTTACAGACAGAAAAACACACAATAATAAGATATCAGCCACCGGCACGTTACAATATTCTTACCGTGATATGTTTCATTATCCAATGGCATTCTTGCTGACAATTTAGTTGGATACTTTCTAACTGGCCGCAATCCTCGGCTCGGACTTCGAAGAGGTCGCTGCTGTTGACCATGAAATTGTCGAACTTGTTGTCCAAAGTGATCAGCGTGTGACACTTCAAGCCTTTGAAATTTATATCAAGGCCTCCATCCATGCCAATATTTCCAGTTACCACATTCACTGTCCAAAAGAAAGGTCTGTCTGAAAAGAAGAACAAAAAAACGTTGGTCTTTTTTTTTTTCAACAATTAAAACAACTCGTTTATCACCACAATATACTCGGTCAAGTATGGCAGCCTTTGTCAAGACAAGCCATGTCAGTTTATATATATATATATATGTTATATATACTAGCAAATATATGCACCCTCCGGGTGCAAGTATTTGAATTTTAATGTAATGAAATATGTTAAATTTGAAATACTTTTGAAACTAAATAAAAATCCAAATAAAATGATTTGAAACAGAGGGGGTATAATCGAAGAATAGAACAACTTTGAAACTAAGTCTTCCATCATTTTCCATCACTCCCTCCTTTTATTGTTGAATTTTCTTAATTTAACTATTTAGTTAAATTAGGAAGTAAAGAATAACATTACTGTTATTTCTTTATATTAAAGGATTTCTTTTAAGATTTATCGTTTTTTGCTCATATTCATTAAGAAAAAAAAACAAACAATTAGAAATCAATAATACCAAGCGCATATTTAATAAAATTAAACTTTTAATATCAATATGCAAATTAGCTTTCCTGTTCACACTGTAACCCGCTATTTTGTTGCATATATAAATACAATTGCATGTTATTAGAATGTAGATAAAGTCAAAAGTATTAATAAGGTATAACAATTTTATCAATAACTAAGGTTTAAATAAAAATAAATTCATGGTGAATGTGACGTCAATAACTAAGGGAATTGTGACTTGAGTAGTGATTTAGTTTCGGCTTCAGACAGACAAACACACAATCTCCATTATAATAAGATTATGTTGGATAAAAATTTAAAAGACTCTACCATATATATTAAAATGGTTTTTTGAAGACATATGCATCCTTTGCCAAACGGAATTAATTTAAAAATAAAAAATAAAGAATAAATAATAAAAAATAAAACATTTTTTTCAAAGTTAAAAAAAAAAAAAGTTCTATTTTTAACGAATAAAGGGAGGCAACTTCGTTGGCATTACTACAAAAAAATACAAATTTTGAAAAAATTTATTTTTAGTAATTCCGGACTATAACAGCGTCCGCAAAGCTAACCGACGTTATTTACAATCCAAAATGTGACATTGAGTAAAGAACTCCAAAAAACACCATAGGATCTTGCTCCACAACCTGATGATTGCTATTTAGCATGAAACCATGGTCGCTGTTAATAATGAACATTGATCTGTGAAAACATTGTAAAATAAATAAATATTAGCTCTTACAAACTGTGATTGAGCACTGTATTTTCTTTGTTTCATCGCAAAAAAAATTTTGTTTTTACATATACCTATATATATATATATATATATATATATATATATATATATATTTGACCCATGACGGCTGACAGCAAATTTACCTAATCACCAGGATAACAACTGAGGGAGCCGACGAAATATTTGCAACCTCGGACAAGCTTCACACTTTGATACCATTGCAGTCAATAGGCTGCTAACAGAATAAACTTTTGCAACCTTAAACAACCTTAAACAACCCTAAAATACCCTTAACAAACCTTAAATAATAACATTACTGCTTATACCTAAACGAGGAGGTATCGCTAGCTTCTAAAGGAAGTTATTAAACCTCGCGAAGCTTGTCCGAACTAAACCAGAACTTTCTTCTTCTCTTGTACCTTTTTAAGTGCATATATATATATATATATATATATATATCAAATATGTTGCATTTTCATTTCGTTGTACGCTCGTTCCTTAATGTCATACTCCGCCTATTCTCTTCTGCTTACCCCCCTTCGTTAACCAGTAATCTTATTATAATGGAGATTGTGTGTTTGTCTGTCTGTAACCGAAACTATATCACTACTCATGTCACAATTCCCTTAGTCATTTACGTCACATTATCCACGATTTAATTTTTACTTAAACTTCAATTATTAATAAAATTGTTTTACGTTATTTATACTGTTGGCCATATCTACATATTGTAACACGTAATTGTATTTATATATACAGCAAAATAGCGGTTTACAGTGTGAACGCGAAGTCTAATTTGCATATTGATATTAAAATTTTGATTTTAATAAATAAGCACTTGGTAATATTGATTTCTAATTGTGCGGCTTAATCTTAATGAATATGATCAAAATTCTCTTCAATAATCTTAAAAGATATTCATTAACTAGAAGAAATAACTGTAATTTACTTATTTACTTACTAATTTAAGTAAATAGTTAAATTAGGAAAATTTAGCAATGAAATACATGAGTGATGGAAGAGTAAGTTTCAGTTTTTTTTTTTTACACCCCCTCTGTTTCAAATCTTTTTATCTGCATTCTTATTTAATTTCATTAGTCTTTCTAATTTGATTGGACATTTTATAACATCAAAACTTAAATACTTGCACCCGGAGGGTGCATATATTAGCTAGTTTTTATAAGAGAGAGAAACATAAAAATGAAGGATTACTCACTGCCTTGGTAACGATTGTACCTTTGCCAAAACATTTTTTCTCCGTGATCGAAGGTGTATTGTTTTTTTGTACGTTCATTAAGCAATGTTATCTGAAGAAAAATCCATAAAGAAAAGGGTTACATTTGATAAAGAGAAACAATAAAAACTCTTCATTTGAAATATAACATTTCGTGATGATTGTCCAGAATATCCCGCCAAGTTTCTATCTGTTGATATATCTATTTGTTGAAGTTTCTGTATTTTGAGATTCCTTTAAATTGTTCTTCTTTGTTGTATTCACTGTTAAATTTAATTTGATTTAAATAGATATTTATGCATTTTAGATTATAAACATAAGTTAAATTGTGAATGTAAGTATTACTTACCGAATTTAGGAACCAGTCTTCGGACACCGAATCCTGAATGACGACACAGTAGTGATCGTCTTTAATGTCGGGAGTCTTAATGGTAATGACGTCCGTCTTTCCGGGGGTGAAGTTGTCAAAACTATTCGCCAGAGAAGCAAGACTCACCGAGGTGTGACAGTTGGTACTAAAATGAATTCTACCCAAAACATTCGCACTTCTGTTGGCTGTTTTGATTGTAACTTTCCAGTCGATCGCTCAAATTGAAAAAATAAGAAATGCATATATATATATTGTTGTGATGTTAATCCAACAGTAAAAAAGAAGTCAAGTCGAGGTAGGGTAAAATAAGACAAGTGTATTTACAATAATTGTACAGGAACGGATAGCTTGCCGTTAAACGGTAACAGTACCACCTTTTCACTCGGTGTCTCACTATTTATAGTGAGAACCGGTGTATATTCTCCACTGTAGGAACGGCCGGTACAACATATATATATATATATATATATATATATATATATATATATATATAGTTCAATGAGAAATCAAAACAAATAAAAGTTTTTGCTTTTATTTATTTAATTACGGGAACGGTATTACGACCAGCGGTTTCTTGCTTAGAGCATTCATCGGGTAATACGAAAAGTTCCTTTAAAAATGACAGAAATTGTGTAAATGGTCAAATGTGTGCGTTTTTTTTAACTGTATTCTCGTGTTTGCGTGTTTACGTGATGCGGAATGTTTTTGTTTTTTTTTCTTCTACGTGTGCGTATTTTTGTTTGTGCGTATGTGTATGATGTCATGTGCGTTTGCATGGAAATGCGTGAAGGCTGGGATGATATGATTGTGTCCACGCGCGTGTGTGCGTATTTTTGTTTGTGCGTATGTATGTGATGTCGTGCGTGTGGGACTCTCCGATCAGCCTTGTCCTCCCTGCAGCCAAAGGAACGGCGTGCCGGTGCTGCTGATGGGACTCTCCGATCAGCCCTGTCCTCCCTGCAGCCAAAGGAACGGCGTGCCGGTGCTGTTGATGGGCCTCTCCGACCGACCTACCCAGTAGCTAAGTCAGTGTCCTCCCGCGAGGAAGTGTTAATGTTCACTGTGCACTCCGACCAACCCTGTCCTCCCTGCAGCCAAAGGAAACGCGTGCCGGTGCTGCTGATGCCTAATTATTAAATCAAGTCGGATTTAACCGTGAAAATACAGGATTTTAAAAAGTGCGCAGATAAAGGGAGAGAAGCGATCTCTAAGGATCCCTTCCCCCCCCCCCTCTCTCTCTCTCTCTCTCTCTCTCTCTCTCTCTCTCTCTCTCTCTCTCATCACCATGGAAACCGGCCACCTGTTTCTTCTCATTATTAAAAACTTGTTAAAAGAACAAGAACAAGGAATGTACTTAGAGTCAGATTCTTTGCTTTAATTCTAAGTACATTGAAAATAGGCAAAGTTTGAGTCGACAACCCGTAATCCATTTCATTTAGGATGACCGACTAAGCCAAGTGAACGTCGCCTGGTCGTCATAGAAACCTCGGAGACGAAGAGGAGGGTAAAGTACTAAGAGGCTTGGCACACCGCTTGCTTCTTTCTTTCTTTCTTTCTTTCTTTCTTTCTTTGATTTATTTATTTATTCTTTATTTCTTACTTTTACGAAGTTTGAATTTAAGTAAATATTCAATCGCATTTACACTTGGAAAATTACTTATTATTATTATTATTATTATTATTATTATTATTATTATTATTATTTTAAATATTCTAAAAAGTATTCTTAAACTGTTCTTGTTTGCAACGAGTACTTCCACTTCAAGTGTTCCCTAGCCCCGTCGGCATCCCCCTTTGTCCGGAAAACTCGTTAGCAACGAGTACTTCCCCTTTAAGTGCCCCCCATCCGTGAGCAGTCTCCAATCGCGGGTACTCCCGTTTGCAACGAGTACTTGTACTTCAAGTTCTCCCTAGCCCCGTCGGCATCCCCCTTTGTCCGGAAAACTCGTTTGCAACGAGTACTTCCCCTTTAAGTGCCCCCCATCCGTGAGCAGTCTCCAATCGCGGGTACTCCCGTTTGCAACGAGTACTTGTACTTCAAGTTCTCCCTAGCCCCGTCGGCATCCCACTTTGCCGGACACCTCGTTTGCAACGGGTACTTCCCCTTTAAGTTCTCCCTAGCCCCGTCAGCTTCCCCCTTAGTCGGAAAACCCGTTTGCAACGGGTACTTCCGCTTTACGTGAACGCCCCCCCCCGTGAGGGGTCTCCCGTCGCGGGTACCCCCGTTTGCAACGGGTACTTCCCCTGTACGTGATCCCCCCCCCCCGAGAGCTCTCTCCGATCGCGGGTACTCCCGTTTGCAACGAGTACTTGTACTTCGAGTTCTCCCTAGCCCCGTCGGCATCCCACTTTGCCGGAAACCTCGTTTGCAACAGGTACTTCCCCTTTACGTGACCCCCCCCCTGAGCACTCTCCCATCGCGGGTACTCCCGTTTGCAACGGGTACTTCCCCTTTAAGTTCTCCCTAGCCCCGTCGGCATCCCCCTTAGTCGGAAAACCCGTTTGCAACGGGTACTTCCGCTTTATGTGACCGCCCCCCTCGTGAGGGGTCTCCCGTCGCGGGTACCCCCGTTTGCAACGGGTACTTCCCCTGTACGTGATCGCCACCCTGTGAGCACTCTCCCATCGCGGGTATTCCCGTTCATATCTATCTCTCAATCTATCTATTTCAATTTGTTCATATCCATCTAAGTATCTATCTATCTATCTGTCTATCTATCTATCTATCTATCTATCTATCACAGTCTGTTTATATCTATCTATCTATCTATCTATCTCTCTATCTATCTATCTCAGTCTGTTCATATCTATCTATCTATCTGGTCTCACATCTCTCTATCTGTCTATCTATCTATCTATCCTTCTATCCTTCTATCTCGGTCTGTTCATATCTATCTATCTATCTATCTATCTATCTATCTATCTCAGTCTATTCATATCTATCTATCCACCTCTCTATCTATCTATCTATATATCTCTCTTCGTCTACGTTTTTATAACAAGGTCTTTTAAATTGTCAAAGTTTAAAAATTCAAGTTAGGAATACGTGCTATGTAATGTTAACGTACCTTAAATTTTTTTCTCTCTCTGTTTTTCCCAAACAAAACGTAACTTAATATTTCAGTCAGAAAAAGCCTTTCAGATTAGTGAACAGTTTTTTTCATTGTCGTCAAAAAAGGAATTGAATATTCAACTGGGGAACAACAAAAAAAAAACAACCTAAAACTAAAAAAAAAAGAAAGCACTCTTAAAATTGGGTTTACATTTATGTAAAATCGGTGTTTGGGGTAGGGGTAGGTTTGGCTTTTACAGGTATTCAGGAATACCTGGGAGAGGGAGAAAAATCTACCCCTAATCATTAGGGCAGGTGCTTTTCTGACACGGGACATAGGTCCGTGCGTGCAGAAAATACAGACACAAACTGCCACATGGAAACACACGTATATATAAACATATATCAAGATTGAACGTTTGGTTTGGTTTGGTTTGTTTTGTTTTACGGCATATCAACCTCAGTGGGTCATTTAATGCCAATAAAGTTTTGAAATAAATCAATTCTTAATGGATAATACCATTTTTTTATAAATACATTTTTCTATTTAACCCATAGATGGGACCCTAACAGGTACTACCACTCCGGGTCAGAGTGGACCAGGGAGCAATGGTGATGAATGGGGTGCTCCACATTCCCCAAACCTCCAAAACTGGAACCTCACCATCAGATAGAGTTTAACGTCATTCCCAGGACATGTAGACCCGCAACCACCGCCTTCTAGCACCCATATGATAAAAAGGGGTTGGGGCTTGCCATAAGGGCAATAGGGTTGGGAGAATCATATAGGTGCTAGGGCTTGACGTGACCAGCCGATTGATCGGAGGGGGCCTCTCCGATCGCCCGTCTATCCCAAGATAGGGTCAAAGTGGAGTATTGCTCATCCACCTGGGCTCTATCCTTAAGCATCACGGGTCGCCACCCACGGCCAACAGTTGGCCCCATTGGGGAGTCCTACTCCTCTGCAGAGGTGCAGTCGTGAATTCTAACGCTTCAGCTTACAGGGCGGTAGATTTCATTATTTTTCTTTTCCATCGCCAGATTGTCCCATAAGCTCAACAACAAAGAAGTTTTTAAAAAAATCTCTCTAAAATAAATCCATAAATCGGCCTGAATAATTTACCGCCGCGTGTTTGGGGTCACTCAGTGACGACGCACTCTTCAGCGGGAGGTCAGCGTTAAAGGGCATTTAAGTCTGCCAAAGGAAAGGTTAAAAAGTTCACTCTATCCCGTCATACCACGCGGTGTGTACTGGCCTGATCACGTGACGTTACGAAATAATGGAGTCGTGTTACGTTCCTTAATAGCTTAATGGGGGAATATGAATTTAGTCTTGTTTTTGCCGGGAGCTATAAGATCTTCTTTCTTTCTTTTCTTTTTCTTTTCTTTCTTTTTTTTCTTTTTTCTTTCTTTCTTTCTTTTTTCTTTCTTTCTTTCTTTCTTTCTTTCTTTCTTTCTTTCTTTCTAATTTATTTACTTACTCTTATATCTTTTTTCTTTCTTTCTGTAGACATTTCTTCGACATGTACTTGTAAAATATTATTATTCAAACTAAAAAAAATATTAGTAGTATTATTTAAAAGTCGCAAAAAGATCTTCTTGAATTCGTTCTTAAATTCCTTCAAGTTAACGTACATTTAAACTTTCAAAAAAGGTCATTGTTTCAGATGACAACTGTAATCCATTTCATATTCTGACTTTCTTTGGATTGACTACTGCAGGCGGCCGGTTTCTATGGTGATGAGAGAGAGAGAGAGAAAGAGAGAGAGAGAGAGAGAGAGAGAGAGAGAGAGGGGGGGGTTAAACAAGGCTTTGCTTATTTCTTTCTTTCTTTCATTCTTTTATCTATTTATTTATTTCTTATTAAATTAAGTCGGATTTAACCTTGAAAATACTGGGATTTTAAAAGCGTGCAGATAAAGAGGGGTGTGTGTGGGTATGGACACAAGTCTAATAGAGAGAGAGTAGGGGGAAGCGAGCAACAGCAAAACTTTTTAAGAGAGGGTGCTAGCGAGCGAGCGAGCGAGAGAGAGAGAGAGAGAGAGAGAGAGAGAGAGAGAGAGAGAGAGAGAGATAGAGAGGGAGGGATGGAGGGAGAGCGCCAGTCTATTGATTTATTCATTTACCGAGAAACACTTGAGGATGAAAGACGTCGAATTAGAACTGTGTGTTTCTCTTGATTAGTAGATACAAATAACATGTTTATGCGTTACAACACAATTACACACACACACACACACACACACACGCACACACACACACACACACACCGGCGGCGGCGGCGACGACGAGAGAACACTCAGCGACACTCCTGGAGACCATGGATTTTGAAAGATAAGTGTTTTTCTTTCTTGTTATTTTTCGCCAACCTTCTGGCCATTTCATTGTTTAAGAATGTGCCATTAGAATTGCACATTTTCAATTTGTTATCGTTATATGTAAAATGTTAAATTATTGTTATCGTTAAATGTTAAATGTTAAATTATTGTTATCGTTATATGTAAAATGTTAAATTATTGTTATCGTTAAATGTTAAATGTTAAATGTTGATCGCTGATGATGATGACGACGACGACGACGATGATGCGTCCTGGTCGTTTGTCTCGTTTTATCTCGCTCGGTCTGTCGGTCGATAAGCAAAAGGACTCGCCACCCTTTTGATGATGGTACGTGCTCGCAAGACAGTGACGCCGGGACGCAGCAGCCGACCTATGCGTCCTGGTCATTTGTCTCTTGAAGGTATCCCGGTCCGTATGTCAGTCGATAAGCAAAAGGACTCGCCACCCTTTTGATGATGGTACGTGCTCGCAAGACAGTGCCGCCGGGACGCAGCAGCCGACCTATGCGTCCTGGTCATTTGTCTCTTGAAGGTATCCCGGTCCGTATGTCAGTCGATAAAAAAAAGGGCTAGCCACCCTTTTGATGGTACGTGTTCGCAAGAAAATGCCGGGACGCAGCCGATGGGGTCCGCCGCAGCCGCCGGCCTTTGCGTCCTGGTCATTTGACTCTTGAAGGTGTTCCGCTCGATAAGTGTCCGTGCTGCTGATGGGCCTCTCCGATCGGCCCATTAGCCTAAGTCAGTGTCCCGAGTGGAGTGTTGGTGTTGATGGCCCTCTCCCCCGACCGGTACTCCAGACATAAGAGGTGTCAATAGTGAGTGAGTGAGTGAGTGAGTGAGTGGAGTGTTGGCGTTGATGGTCCTCTCTGTCCGGCCCTCAAGACGTAACAGACGTTTCTTCGAGCGCTGTCGGTACTGAATGGCCACTCCGACCAGTTCTCTGCTACACTCAGCGAGGTTGCCGAGTGGAGTGCCGCTGCCGGGTGTTGAGGGTCCTCTCCCCCGCCGACCAGTGAGTTTTCCGAGTGTAGTGCAGGTGCTGCTGATGGGCCTCTCCGATCGGCCCATTAACCTAAGTCAGTGTCCCGAGTGGAGTGTTGGTGTTGAGGGTCCTCTCCTCCCACCAGCCCTCTGACCTAAGTGAGCGTTCCGAGTGGAGTGCAGGTGCTGCTGATGGGCCTCTCCGACAGGCCCATTAACCTAAGTCAGTGTCCCGAGTGGAGTGTTGGTGTTGAGGATCCTCTCCCACCAGCCCTCTGACCTAAGTGAGCGTTCCGAGTGGAGTGCAGGTGCTGCTGATGGGCCTCTCCGACAGGCCCATTAACCTAAGTCAGTGTCCCGAGTGGAGTGTTGGTGTTGAGGGTCCTCTCCCCCAACCAGGCCTCTGACCTAAGTGAGCGTTCCGAGTGGAGTGCAGGTGCTGCTGATGGGCCTCTCCGACAGGCCCATTAACCTAAGTCAGTGTCCCGAGTGGAGTGTTGGTGTTGAGGGTCCTCTCCACCAACCAGGCCTCTGACCTAAGTGAGCGTTCCGAGTGGAGTGCAGGTGCTGCTGATGGGCCTCTCCGACAGGCCCATTAACCTAAGTCAGTGTCCCGAGTGGAGTGTTGGTGTTGAGGGTCCTCTCCTCCCACCAGCCCTGACCTAAGTGAGTGTTCCGAGTGGAGTGCAGGTGCTGCTGATGGGCCTCTCCGACAGGCCCATTAACCTAAGTCAGTGTCCCGAGTGGAGTGTTGGTATTGAGGGTCCTCTCCCTCTGACCTAAGTGAGTGTTCCGAGTGTCCGTGCTGATGGCCCTCTCTGACCGGCGTTCCAAGTGGAGTGTCGGTTACCTTGACAGCCGTACTCATGTCATGTCTTTTACTTTGTTTTCTTTCCTTTTAGGACTCCAGCAGACATTATCCTCGTGAAGAACCAACGAGGGCGGCAGCAGCAGCAGCAGTCCGAGTGTCCGTGCTGATGGCCCTCTCTGACCGGCGTTCCAAGAGAGCGTTCCAATTGGACACTATCCTCCGGAAGAAGCAATGAGGGCAGCAGCAGCAGCAGCAGTCCGGGAGCATCACCATCCTGACGACCACAACCACGCTGAAGAACACATATTTCACTTTAATTTATTGTTAATAAATGATTTTTTACTGTAAATTTGGTGTCTGTACTTCCTTGGTTTTGTTTATTGATTATGCTTATTTGAAGGCAAACTAATGCTTCACTAACCCTGCATCAGCCCTGTCCTCCCTGCAGCCAAAGGAACCGACCTCTGCCGGTGCATGACAATACACTCACATCAAGCAAAAAGGTAAAAGAAATATAGAAAAAGAGGGAAGAAATCAAGCACCCCCCCAAACCCCGCTTTTCTTTTAATTCTCTCTCACTGTTCTGTGTTAGCAGCAGCAGCAGCAGCAGCAGCTTGGCTTTGACCACCACGCACCATTTAATATTATTATTATTATTAATAATAATAATAATATTTAAAACTTGTCAAATAAAAGTGTTCAACTTAAAGTTAGAATCGCTTAATTTTTCAACGTTCAGAAGACCAAAGATATGCATTGTTCGCTTCGACAACAACAATAATAATAATAATAATAATAATAATAATAATAATAATAATAATAATAATTTATTCTTCTCATTATTAACGACTTGTTAAAAGAACAAGAAGAAGGAATGTACTTAGAGTCAGATTCTTTGATTTAATTCTAAGTACATTGAAAATAGGCAAAGTTTCAGTCGACAAGTCTAATCCATTTCATTTGGGATGACCGACTAAGCCAAGTGAACGTCGCCTTGTCGTCATAGTAACCTCGGAGACGAAGGGGTGGGTAAAGTACTAAGGGGCTTGGCACACCGCTTTCTTTCTTTCTTTCTTTCTTTCTTTCTTTCTTTCTTTCTTTCTTTCTTTCTTTGATTTATTTATTTATTTATTCTTTATTTCTCACTTTTACGAAGTTTGAATTTTAGTAAATATTCAGTCGCATTTAAACTTGGAAAATTAATTATTATTATTATTATTATTATTATTATTATTATTATTATTATTATTATTATTATTATTATTATTATTATTATTATCAATATTATTATTATTATTATCATCGATATTATTATTATTATTATTATTATTATATTATTACTACTATTATTATTATTATTGTTACTATTATTATTGTTGTCAATATTATTATTATTATTATTATTATTATATATTTTTACATATTCTTAAAAGTATTCTTAAACTGTTCTTGTTTGCATATAAGATCATAAGAAGAAGAGGAATTAAATTGAATTAAAAAAATACGCATTGAAGGTGGGGGGAGGGGCTTACTGTTGGGGCTTGTGATATTGTTATGATCGTTATTATCTACGACAAGCCAGGGGTGTGGGGTTAACGCTTGCTAGAGAAAAAGGAATGCAGTCAGCGGCCAATATCAAGGCCCCACCCTCTCTCGCGATCTCTGTTAGCCGACAGTCAACGGCTTACGGAAACGGTAATTCGACATTGGTAGGACGAGAAGGAGGTGGGGAAGACGCACCCAGCCCTCGACCCGAGACCAGTATCAGGGACCCTACCGTCGCCTCCGATGAAATCCGACACCCTCAACGGATTACTAGGTCACAGGTCGAGCTACATTTCAGGAGTTGTTGCACCAAATCGGTGTTTAGACAATATTGGTTGAGGTACACACTTTGAAGTTGAATATGGAATTCGGTTAGACACCTAGCCCTCGCACGCCGTTCGACCCGATACCAGTTTCAAAGCCCTACCCTCAGCCTCCGTTGAAATCCGACACCCTCAACGGATTACTAGGTCACAGGTCGAGCTACATTTCAGGAGTTGTTGCACCAAATCGGTGTTTAGACAATATTGGTTGAGGTACACACTTTGAAGTTGAATATGGAATTCGGTTAGACACCTAGCCCTCGCACGCCGTTCGACCCGATACCAGTTTCAAAGCCCTACCCTCAGCCTCCGTTGAAATCCGACACACTCTACGGCTTACTAGGTCACAGGGCGAGCACATTTCAGGAGTTGTTGCACCAAATCGGTGTTTAGACAATATTGGTTGGGGAACAGACTTCGAGTAGACACCCGGTGCTCGCACGCTATTCGACCAGAGACCCGTATCGAGGCCCTACCCCTCGCGACCGTTGAATTTCGTTGGGAAACACACTTCGAGTAGACACCTGGCCCTCGCAGGCTATTCGAACCGAGACCAGTATCGAGGCCCTACCCCTGGCGACCGTTGAAATCTTACACGCTCGACGTCTTACTTGGTCCCGATGCGAGCTCGCCGTAGTCGAAGACGAAAATCGTGCACCCACTTGGCCCTCGCACGCTATGGGACACGAGACCAGCATCGAGGCACTCCCCTCGGGTGACCGGTCAAGACCGACACACTGGCCGGCTCGCTCGGGCACGATCTGAAAAAAAGTCAGGAGTTGTTGCAGGAATTCGGTGTTCAGACATAATCGGTTGGGGAACACACTTCGAGTTGATACCTGGCCCCCGGCACCCTGAGACCCGTATCGAGGCCCTATCCCTCGCGGCCGTTGAATTTGGTTGGGGAACACGCTTCGAGTAGACACCCGGTCCTCGCACTCTATTCGACCGGAGACCCGTATCGAGGCCCTACCCCTGGCGACCGATGAAATCTTACACGCTCGACGTCTTACTTGGTCCCGATGCGAGCTCGCCGTAGTCGAAGACGAAAATCGTGCACCCACTTGGCCCTCGCACGCTATGGGACACGAGACCAGCATCGAGGCACTCCCCTCGGGTGACCGGTCAAGACCGACACACTGGCCGGCTCGCTCGGGCACGATCTGAAAAAAAGTCAGGAGTTGTTGCAGGAATTCGGTGTTCAGACATAATCGGTTGGGGAACACACTTCGAGTTGATACCTGGCCCCCGGCACCTGAGACCCGTATCGAGGCCCTATCCCCGCGGCCGTTTGAATTGGTTGCCTAACAGTCGCGATCAGCCAGTCAGTGGGAAGTCTATTCCCCTTTCAATAGCGCTAGACACAAGGATATTTTTAGCAACTGAGGTCGGACGTCGCCACACCTTCCATCAGCTCCTCCTTTACTAACCGCACAGATTCCCGTCACTCTACGACTGCAGTTGGCTGACCTGCTATCGAACTAAGCAACCGGTGCTTTTAGCCGAACGCCTCTACCGACTGAGCAACCCGCCCCAAATGCTATAGTATTTGGTTCTGTTAATTTGGTTTTTTTTTGTGTATTTTAAAAAAGCCAATACGTAATTAAAAACAACCTTAATCCCCTAAAACCGTTAAAATTCGCAAAATTTATTAATTTCATAGACGTAGTTAAACTGTCCTCATGGTACCAGCGCAAAAACTTTCCGTTTTAAATTTTCCGACCTAATTCATAAGCAACGAAATAAAATTTGTATAATTTTTGTTTGCTTTTAATTTTTGTTATCTTTATTTATTAATAAAATGTTAGCAATATGTTCCACAACAAACTAATTCCCCAAAAGAACTGAAACCAAAAATCGATCAACCAAAAGAACGACGGCATCGACAAATTAAAACCAGGTACGCGGCCGACAACGGGACGGGGAAAACAACCAACATCTCATGGTTCGCCTCTGCGTCCATTGCCGACCGCGACCCGCGACCGGACCGCGATCGAAACCGCAATCGACTGAAAACAGTGTGACGAATACCAGTTTGGTTGATGCACAGGATATCCCGTAAGTGGTCCAGCGAAGACACGACCGCTGTAAATACGACCGTCTCGAATTCGACCCCGCGACCACGTGTCCACTTCGGTCAGTTCGATCGCAGATGTTTCGACTACGCACGCGGCGGCGGCGGCGGCGGCGCCCAGCGAATTATAAACAACGCGGTGCTCGTGCAATTGCCCGAAGATAATTTTACCCCAGGCGGAGATGGATGCCCGGATGAAGGAGCTGGTAAAGGAGCTGAAGTGAATCGGAATGAAACCAGCAGTTATTTACGGTCCAAGAAAAGTGCCCCGATGAAACGGGTTTCGTCTCAGGTCATCGGAAGTACGGCAGTCATTATAATTCCATACCATTCGGACTTATTCCTCTGTATTGATACCACTCTTTCATTTATTTATAAAAAGGTGATTTCACTTATGTAAAACCACACATACTATATATATATTATATATATATATATATATATATATATATATATAAGTGTATTTTGCAGCATTTTTTCTTTTATACAAGTTTTGTTGAACTGTACAGACAATTCTTGTGGGACAAGTTTTTGGTTGATCCTTTCTAATTTTCGAGCCATCTTTTTGGTGTCGGGGTGTAACGAAATAAACTTTGAAATCAGTCAACATGTTCTCAAATGCTTATAATTTTCCGCCTATCCTCTAAAAAAAGATTTTGCTATTGAATTTTTAATTTGATTACGTGTACCAACCATCTATTTATTTAATTTATTGTGAGTTCAACAACTCCATAAACTTCTGATTAAAATCGTTTGTTTACAAAAATTTGGAAGCGAAAATTAACAGTGATGAGTTAAAATATGAACCTTTCATTAAGTTGATGATTTGGGGTGCTTATTGGTCACCTGGTCCCATATATTTGTTTGTTTTCTTGTTGGTAAAGAAGAACAGTTTTCTCGTTTATTACTACCATAAAATAAACTGAACCTCATTTTATGTCGGTGTTTTTGCAATAAATGTTTTATTTTTCTTGCACCCGTTATTTTACAATACTGAATATATATATATATATATATATATATATATATTATATATATAATATATAAGAGAGAGAGAGAGAGAGAGAGAGAGAGAGAAAGACAGTTTATAAACAATAACGATGAGGAAAATAGTCCGAATAATCAAAATAATGCAAATTATCGAGGCTAATTTATCTTGGCACTTTTGAAAATTGGGCATTCAACTTGATATTATCATTGAGATTGTCGAAGAAATGTGTAAAAAAAAAAAAGAAAGGAAGGAAGGAATAAGGAAATTGTGTGTAAAGCCCCCCCCTCTCTCTCTCTCTCTCTCTTTCTCTTCTCTCTCTCTCTCTCATCACCATAGAAACCGGCCGCCTGCAGTAGTCAATCCAAAGAAAGTCAGAATATGAAATGGATTACAGTTGTCATCTGAAACAATGACCTTTTTTGAAAGTTTAAATGTACGTTAACTTGAAGGAATTTAAGAACGAATTTAAGAAGACCTTTTTGCGACTTTTAAATAATACTACTAATATTTTTTAGTTGGAATAATAATATTTTACAAGTACATGTCGAAGAAATGTCTAAAGAAAGAAAGAAAGAAAGAAAGTAAAAAGATATAAGAGTAAGTAAATAAATCAGTGAAAGAAAGAAAGAAAGAAAGAAGTTGTCATGCTAATCAACAGCAGAGGTTTAGGGTTAGGGTTAGCGGTAGGCAACTTCAACACGAGTTTTTTGGCCAGTTTGAATACGACTCACACCCATACACATTGTGGGTGTGCACTTCTTCTAACAAGCCGATAAAGTACCCATTGCAAACGGAGTACCCGCGATGGAGAGTGCTCACAGGGGGCGGGCGGTCAAATAAAGGGAAGAACCCGTTGCAAACGAGGTTTCCGGAGAAAGTGGGATGCCGACGGGGCTAGGAGAACTTGAAGTACAAGTACCCGTGGCAAACGGGGGTACCCGATGGAGAGTGCTCACGGGGGGTGGGGTGGTCACGTAAAGGGGAAGTACCCGTTGCAAACGAGGTTTCCGGCAAAGTGGGATGCCGACGGGGCTAGGGAGAACTCAAAGTACAAGTACTCGTTGCAAACGGGAGTACCCGCGATGGGAGAGTGCTCACGGGGGAGGGGAAATGACGTACAGGGGAAGTACCGTTGCAAACGGGGGTACCCGCGACGGGACACCCCTCAAGGGGGGGTCACGTAGAGCGAAGTACCCGTTCCAAACGGGTTTTCCAACTAAGGGGGATGCCGACGGGTCTAGGGAGAACTCGAAGTACAAGTACTCGTTGCAAACGGGAGTACCCGCGATGGAGAGTGCTCAGGGGGGGGAAATCACGTACAGGGGAAGTACCCGTTGCAAACGGGGGTACCCGACGGGAGACCCCTCACTGGGGGGGCGGTCACGTAAAGCGGAAGTACCCGTTGCAACGGGTTTTCCGACTAAGGGGGATGCCGACGGGGCTAGGGAGAACTTAAAGGGGAAGTACCGTTGCAAACGGGAGTACCCGCGATGGCAAAGTGCTCACGGGGGGGGGTCACGTAAAGGGGAAGTACCCGTTGAAAACGAGGTTTCCGGCAAAGTGGGATGCCGACGGGGCTAGGGAGAACTCGAAGTACAAGTACACGTTGCAAACGGGAATACCCGCGGAGAGAGTGCTCACGGGGGGGGTACAGGGAAGTACCCGTTGCAAACGGGGGTACCCGCGACGGGAGACACGGGGGTCACGTCGGAAGTACCGTTGCAAACGGGTTTCCGACTAAGGGGATGCCGACGGGGCTAGGGAGAACTTAAAGGGGAAGTACCCGTTGCAAACGGAGTACCCGCGATGGGAGAGTGCTCACGGGGGGGGAGGGTCACGTAAAGGGGAAGTACCCGTCGAAAACGAGGTTTCCGGCAAAGGGGATGCCGACGGGGCTAGGGAGAACTTTGCAAACGGGTACCCGCGATGGGAACGGGGGGGGTCGCGTACAGGGGAAGTACCGTTGCAAACGGGGTACCCGCGACGGGAGACCCCTCACGGGGGGGGCGGTCACGTGAAGCGGAAGTACCCGTTGCAAACGGGTTTTCCAACTAAGGGGATGCCGACGGGGCTAGGGAGAACTTGAAGTACAAGTACACGTTGCAAACGGGAGTACCCGCGATGGGAGAGTGCTCACGGGGGGGTCACGTACAGGGAAAGTACCCGTTGCAAACGGGGTACCCGCGATGGGAGACCCTCACGGGGGGGGCGTCACGTAAGCGGAAGTACCCGTTGCAAACGGGTTTTCCGACTAAGGGGATGCCGACGGGGCTAGGGAGAACTTAAAGGGGAAGTACCCGTTGCAAACGGGAGTACCCGCGATGGGAGAGTGCTCACGGGGGGGGGTCACGTAAAGGGGAAGTACCCGTTGAAAACGAGGTTTCCGGCAAAGTGGGATGCCGACGGGGCTAGGGAGAACTCGAAGTACAAGTACTCGTTGCAAACGGAGTACCCGCGATTGGAGACTGCTCACGGATGGGGGGCACGTAAAGGGGAAGTACTCGTTGCAAACGAGTTTTCCGGACAAAGGGAGATGCCGACGGGGCTAGGGAACACTTGAAGTGGAAGTACTCGTTGCAAACAAGAACAGTTTAAGAATACTTTTTAGAATATTTAAAATAATAATAATAATAATAATAATAATAATAACCAAGTGTAAATGCGAATGAATATTTACTTAAATTCAAACTTCGTAAAAGTAAGAAATAAAGAATAAATAAATAAATAAATCAAAGAAAGAAAGAAAGAAAGAAAGAAAGAAAGAAAGAAAGAAAGCAAGCGGTGTGCCAAGCCCCTTAGTACTTTACCCACCCCTTCGTCTCCGAGGTTACTATGACGACAAGGCGACGTTCACTTGGCTTAGTCGGTCATCCCAAATGAAATGGATTAGACTTGTCGACTCAAACTTTGCCTATTTTCAATGTACTTAGAATTAAATCAAAGAATCTGACTCTAAGTACATTCCTTGTTCTTGTTCTTTTAACAAGTTTTTAATAATGAGAAGAAACAGGTGGCCGGTTTCCATGGTGATGAGAGAGAGAGAGAGAGAGAGAGAGAGAGAGAGAGAGAGAGAGAGAGAGAGGAGGGGAAGGGATCCTTAGAGATCGCTTCTCTCCCTTTATCTGCGCACTTTTTAAAATCCTGTATTTTCACGGTTAAATCCGACTTGATTTAATAATTAGGCATCAGCAGCACCGGCACGCGTTTCCTTTGGCTGCAGGGAGGACAGGGTTGGTCGGAGTGCACAGTAAACATTAACACTTCCTCGCGGGAGGACACTGACTTAGCTACTGGGTAGGTAGGTCGGTCGGAGAGGCCCATCAACAGCACCGGCACGCCGTTCCTTTGGCTGCAGGGAGGACAGGGCTGATCGGAGAGTCCCATCAACAGCACCGGCACGCCGTTCCTTTGGCTGCAGGGAGGACAGGCTGATCGGAGAGTCCCATCAGCAGCACCGGCACGCCGTTCCTTTGGCTGCAGGGAGTGCACCGCTGAGTCGCAGCACCGGCACGCCGTTCCTTTGGCTGCAGGGAGGACAGGGCTGGTCGGAGAGCACCGTCAACACCAACACTCCGCTCGGGACACTGACTTAGGCTTACGACACTCTGGCCAGTGGGCGTGTATAGCGGGCGCAAGTCAGTTTTGAGTGACAACACGCTTTGCTGCCTGTTAGGTGGCCAATGAAGGAAAATGTAAAGAACCCTGGTTGGCACCGGGGTCCGAAGACTGGCGACAGCAGATACGACTCGGCCGGACACACCCTGCCTCATAGTCGTTGAGCCGTGAACACTGAAGGAAACGAAAGCAGAGTTGATAATTTTAATTGGAGATATAACAGCATGCCGAATGTGACGAACGGAAGGGTTTGAGACGGAAGGAAGCGGACAGTTCGGCTGCAGGCTGTGTGTGACGGTAGCGTGCCACCGAATGTGAAGAACGGGGATCGGAGCCTTTGACTGCGGATACGGAAGGGCTCGACACAGAACGAAGTATACGGCTCGGCTGCAGACTTGGTGTGCGACGGTAGCTTGCCTGCTGATAGTCGACGACCCAGCAAGTGTTTGAAGGCGAAAAAAATCAATGTAATGGAAGATTTGATAAATGTAAATTCCTTGTGAATTTTGTTTGTAAGAGAACTACTTGCCAAACGCCAGGCACCGTGAATGGGATTGTTCGGCTTACGACACTGCGCCGGCCTGTGCCCTCGTATTGTGGCAAGTCAGATTGGAGTCACAGCCAGCTCGCTGAATGTTAGGTCGCCAGCTGCGAACCCCGGTCCCCACCGGGGTGGTGGGATCCGGAGTTCGAAGACTGGCGGCAGCAGCAGATGCGTCTCGGCTGGACACACCCTGCAGTTGACGGCCTTGGCTGCAGGCATGTGTGACGACGACGACGACGACGACGAAAACCACCCAGCGAGACTGGAAACGAAATCGAATTTAAAGAATTTTATGCGGAACACAACAACGGCTTGCCAAAGGCCAGGGACGGGAAGCGTAGCCTGTGAATACAGACACCGCAGCTGCAGTTAAGCCGCCGGTAGTAGCCTGCTGCTGCTGCTGCTGCTGCAGCCTGGAAGTGCACCCAGCAAACACTCAATCAAACGAACCCGAAATTTGATAAATTATATGCGGAATCGATGCGGAATCTAACAGCTTTGATGGCAGAGACGGAAGGGTTTCACACGAAAGGAAGCGGACGGCTGGACTGCAGCAGGCTCCGTGTGACGGTAGCCAGCCTGCAACAGTTTGCTCTGAACGAAATTTGATAATTTTTATTCGGAATATCACAGCGTGCCGAATGTCCCGCACGGGGGATCGGAGCCTTTGACTGGGAAGACGGAAGCCATTGACAAGGAAGCAGATAGCTCGGCCGCAGACGTGCTGCTGCTGTGCAACGGTGGCCTGCACCTCGGCCCAGGCTCTGTTTGTTGCCAGCCAGTCTGCCTGCTGATAGTGTTCGTCGACCCAGCAACACTGACGACCAAAAGAAAGTAAATTTGATAATTTTTATTCGGAATATCACAGCGTGCCGAATGTCACGAACGGGTGATCGGAGCCTTTGAACTGGGAAGACGGAAGCCATTGACAAGGAAGCAGATAGCTCGGCTGCAGACGTGATGCTGTGCGACGGTAGCCTGCACTGCAGCTCATAACTCGGCTGCAGGCTCTGTTTGTTGCCAGCCAGTCTGCCTGCTGATAGTGTTCTTCGACCCAGCAACACTCTCGACCAAACGAAACTAAATTCGATAATTTTTATTCGGAATATCACAGCGTGCCGAACGTCCCGCACGGGGGATCGGAGCCTTTGACTGGGAAGACGGAAGCCATTGACAAGGAAGCAGATAGCTCGGCCGCAGACGTGCTGCTGCTGTGCAACGGTGGCCTGCACCTCGGCCCAGGCTCTGTTTGTTGCCAGCCAGTCTGCCTGCTGATAGTGTTCGTCGACCCAGCAACACTCACGACCAAAAGAAAGTAAATTTGATAATTTTTATTCGGAATATCACAGCGTGCCGAATGTCACGAACGGGTGATCGGAGCCTTTGACTGGATACACGGAAGGAAGCAGATAGCTCGGCTGCAGGCTCTGAGTGACGGTCGCAAGCCTGCCTGCTGATAGTCCTCGTCGTCGACCCAACAACACTCTCGATCAAACCGCTATACATGATCGCTCGAACGAGTCCGATCCAAGCACCGAATCGCGAGGGAAAGCAGTACGTTCGGTGCATGTGAGTGCTTCGCCGAGGAGAAAAGAGTAACGATAAGCGTTCGTCACACGTCTTTATCGGCACCCGTCGGTTTCGTTGGTTCGAGCGAGCCAGCGAGCAAACGAAGTAACGACGGTCGGGGAACCTGTAATAGGCGGCGTCGGGACCTGCGGACGGAAAGCGACGACAAGGGTTCAAAAACTACTGCGACCCGAACGGTGGTGTTGGCAACACACTGTCCGAATAGCGACGAGTTGGCGGACGGTTAGGGGCATCGCTGCAAGCAGACCGAGTGCGACCATCCAATGTTTTGCCATAAAGAGGAAATATCTCTTAAGCTGTTGATTGTGTCAGCTGACAACGCTCGCAAGGGTAGGGCCGTCATACTGGTCTCAGATCGAATAGCGGATCAGAAACAGCAGCTGTCTAAGCGAACCATCATTACGACTTCACTCTCACACTTATGTCTGAACCCCGATTTCTTGCAACAAGTAACCAAGTAAGCCGACGAGTGTATCGGATTTCAACGATCGCCAGGGGTAGGGCCTCGATACTGGTCTCGGTTCGAACAGCCTGCGAGGGCCAGGTGTCTACTCGAAGTGCGTTTCCCAACGGAATTGAACGGTCGCCAGGGGTAGGGCCTCGATACGGGTCTCCGGTCGAATAGAGTGCGAGGACCGGGTGTCTACTCGAAGCGTGTTCCCCAACCAAATTCAACGGCCGCGAGGGATAGGGCCTCGATACGGGTCTCTAGAGTGCGAGGACCGGGTGTCTACTCGAAACCGAACCGGGTGTCTACTCGAAGCGTGTTCCCCAACCAAATTCAACGGCCGCGAGGGATAGGGCCTCGATACGGGTCTCAGGGTGCCGGGGCCAGGTATCAACTCGAAGTGTGTTCCCCAACCGATTATGTCTGAACACCGAATTCCTGCAACAACTCCTGACTTTTTTTCAGATCGTGCCCGAGCGAGCCGGCCAGTGTGTCGGTCTTGACCGGTCACCCGAGGGGAGTGCCTCGATGCTGGTCTCGTGTCCCATAGCGTGCGAGGGCCAAGTGGGTGCACGATTTTCGTCTTCGACTACGGCGAGCTCGCATCGGGACCAAGTAAGACGTCGAGCGTGTAAGATTTCAACGGTCGCCAGGGGTAGGGCCTCGATACGGGTCTCCGGTCGAATAGAGGGTCTACTCGAAGTGTTCCCCAACGGAATTCAACGGTAGGGCCTCGATACGGGTCTCTGGTCGAATAGAGTGCGAGGACCGGGTGTCTACTCGAAGCGTGTTCCCCAACCAAATTCGACGGCCGCGAGGGATAGGGCCTCGATACGGGTCTCAGCGTGCCGGGGGCCAGGTATCAACTCGAAGTCTGTTCCCCAACCGATTATGTCTGAACACCGAATTCCTGCAACAACTCCTGACTTTTTTTCAGATCGTGCCCGAGCGAGCCGGCCAGTGTGTCGGTCTTGACCGGTCACCCGAGGGGAGGCCTCGATGCTGGTCTCGTGTCCATAGCGTGCGAGGGCCAAGTGGGTACACGATTTTCGTCTTCGACTACGGCGAGCTCGCATCGGGACCAAGTAAGACGTCGAGCGTGTAAGATTTCATCGGTCGCCAGGGGTAGGGCCTCGATACGGGTCTCCGGTCGAATAGAGTGCGAGGACCGGGTGTCTACTCGAAGCGTGTTCCCCAACCAAATTCAACGGCCGCGAGGGATAGGGCCTCGATACGGGTCTCAGGGTGCCGGGGGCCAGGTATCAACTCGAAGTGTGTTCCCCAACCGATTATGTCTGAACACCGAATTCCTGCAACAACTCCTGACTTTTTTTCAGATCGTGCCCGAGCGAGCCGGCCAGTGTGTCGGTCTTGACCGGTCACCCGAGGGGAGTGCCTCGATGCTGGTCTCGTGTCCCATAGCGTGCGAGGGCCAAGTGGGTGCACGATTTTCGTCTTCGACTACGGCGAGCTCGCATCGGGACCAAGTAAGACGTCGAGCGTGTAAGATTTCAACGGTCGCCAGGGGTAGGGCCTCGATACTGGTCTCGGTTCGAATAGCCTGCGAGGGCCAGGTGTCTACTCGAAGTGTGTTTCCCAACGAAATTCAACGGTCGCGAGGGGTAGGGCCTCGATACGGGTCTCTGGTCGAATAGCGTGCGAGCACCGGGTGTCTACTCGAAGTCTGTTCCCCAACCAATATTGTCTAAACACCGATTTGGTGCAACAACTCCTGAAATGTGCTCGCCCTGTGACCTAGTAAGCCGTAGAGTGTGTCGGATTTCAACGGAGGCTGAGGGTAGGGCTTTGAAACTGGTATCGGGTCGAACGGCGTGCGAGGGCTAGGTGTCTAACCGAATTCCATATTCAACTTCAAAGTGTGTACCTCAACCAATATTGTCTAAACACCGATTTGGTGCAACAACTCCTGAAATGTAGCTCGACCTGTGACCTAGTAATCCGTTGAGGGTGTCGGATTTCAACGGAGGCTGAGGGTAGGGCTTTGAAACTGGTATCGGGTCGAACGGCGTGCGAGGGCTAGGTGTCTAACCGAATTCCATATTCAACTTCAAAGTGTGTACCTCAACCAATATTGTCTAAACACCGATTTGGTGCAACAACTCCTGAAATGTAGCTCGACCTGTGACCTAGTAATCCGTTGAGGGTGTCGGATTTCATCGGAGGCGACGGTAGGGTCCCTGATACTGGTCTCGGGTCGAGGGCTGGGTGCGTCTTCCCCACCTCCTTCTCGTCCTACCAATGTCGAATTACCGTTTCCGTAAGCCGTTGACTGTCGGCTAACAGAGATCGCGAGAGAGGGTGGGGCCTTGATATTGGCCGCTGACTGCATTCCTTTTTCTCTAGCAAGCGTTAACCCCACACCCCTGGCTTGTCGTAGATAATAACGATCATAACAATATCACAAGCCCCAACAGTAAGCCCCCCCCACCTTCAATGCGTATTTTTTTAATTCAATTTAATTCCTCTTCTTCTTATGATCTTATATGCAAACAAGAACAGTTTAAGAATACTTTTAAGAATATGTAAAATATATAATAAATAATAATAATAATAATAATATTGACAATAATATAGTAACAATAATAATAATAGTATAATAATAATAATAATAATAATAATAATAATAATAATAATAATAATAATAATAATAATAATAATAATAATAATAATAATAATAATAATAATAATAATAATAATAATAATAATAATAATAATAATTTCCAAGTTTAAATGCGACTGAATATTTACTAAAATTCAAACTTCGTAAAAGTGAGAAATAAAGAATAAATAAATAAATAAATCAAAGAAAGAAAGAAAGAAAGAAAGAAAGAAAGAAAGAAAGAAAGAAAGAAGAAAGCGGTGTGCCAAGCCCCTTAGTACTTTACCCACCCCTTCGTCTCCGAGGTTACTATGACGACAAGGCGACGTTCACTTGGCTTAGTCGGTCATCCCAAATGAAATGGATTAGACTTGTCGACTGAAACTTTGCCTATTTTCAATGTACTTAGAATTAAATCAAAGAATCTGACTCTAAGTACATTCCTTCTTCTTGTTCTTTTAACAAGTCGTTAATAATGAGAAGAATAAATTATTATTATTATTATTATTATTATTATTATTATTATTATTATTATTATTATTGTTGTTGTCGAAGCGAACAATGCATATCTTTGGTCTTCTGAACGTTGAAAAATTAAGCGATTCTAACTTTAAGTTGAACACTTTTATTTGACAAGTTTTAAATATTATTATTATTATTAATAATAATAATAATAATATTAAATGGTGCGTGGTGGTCAAAGCCAAGCTGCTGCTGCTAACACAGAACAGTGAGAGAGAATTAAAAGAAAAGCGGGGTTTGGGGGGGTGCTTGATTTCTTCCCTCTTTTTCTATATTTCTTTTACCTTTTTGCTTGATGTGAGTGTATTGTCATGCACCGGCAGAGGTCGGTTCCTTTGGCTGCAGGGAGGACAGGGCTGATGCAGGGTTAGTGAAGCATTAGTTTGCCTTCAAATAAGCATAATCAATAAACAAAACCAAGGAAGTACAGACACCAAATTTACAGTAAAAAATCATTTATTAACAATAAATTAAAGTGAAATATGTGTTCTTCAGCGTGGTTGTGGTCGTCAGGATGGTGATGCTCCCGGACTGCTGCTGCTGCTGCTGCCCTCATTGCTTCTTCCGGAGGATAGTGTCCAATTGGAACGCTCTCTTGGAACGCCGGTCAGAGAGGGCCATCAGCACGGACACTCGGACTGCTGCTGCTGCTGCCGCCCTCGTTGGTTCTTCACGAGGATAATGTCTGCTGGAGTCCTAAAAGAAAAGAAAACAAAGTAAAAGACATGACATGAGTACGGCTGTCAAGGTAACCGACACTCCACTTGGAACGCTGGTCAGAGAGGGCCATCGGCACGGACACTCGTAGGGTCCGCTGGAGTCCTAAAAGGAAAGAAACAAAGTAAAAGACATGACATGAGTACGGCTGTCAAGGTAACCGACACTCCACTTGGAACGCCGGTCAGAGAGGGCCATCAGCACGGACACTCGGAACACTCACTTAGGTCAGAGGGAGAGGACCCTCAATACCAACACTCCACTCGGGACACTGACTTAGGTTAATGGGCCTGTCGGAGAGGCCCATCAGCAGCACCTGCACTCCACTCGGAACGCTCACTTAGGTCAGAGGCCTGGTTGGTGGAGATCAACACCAACACTCCACTCGGGACACTGACTTAGGTTAATGGGCCTGTCGGAGAGGCCCATCAGCAGCACCTGCACTCCACTCGGAACGCTCACTTAGGTCAGAGGGCTGGTGGGAGGAGAGGACCCTCAACACCAACACTCCACTCGGGACACTGACTTAGGTTAATGGGCCTGTCGGAGAGGCCCATCAGCAGCACCTGCACTACACTCGGAAACTCACTGGTCGGGGGAGCCCTCAACACCCGGCAGCGGCACTCCACAACCTCGCTGAGTGTAGCAGAGAACTGGTCGGAGTGGCCATTCAGTACCGACAGCGCTCGAAGAAACGTCTGTTACGTCTTGAGGGCCGGACAGAGAGGACCATCAACGCCAACACTCCACTCACTCACTCACTCACTATTGACACCTCTTATGTCTGGAGTACCGGTCGGGGAAGAGGGCCATCAACACCCACACTCCACTCGGGACACTGACTTCGGCTAATGGGCCGATCGGAGAGGCCCATCAGCAGCACCTGCACTACACTCGGAAAACTCACTTAGGTTAGAGGGCTGGTCGGAGGAGAGGACCCTCAACACCCGGCAGCGGCACTCCACTCGGGAACCTAGCTGAGTGTAGTAGATGGTCGAAGTGGCCATTCTGTACCGACAGCGCTCGAAGAAACGTCTGTTAGGGCCGGACAGAGAGGACCATCAACGCCAACACTCCACTCACTCACTCACTCACTATTGACACCTCTTATGTCTGGAGTACCGGTCGGGGGAGAGGGCCATCAACACCAACACTCCACTCGGGACACTGACTTAGGCTAATGGGCCGATCGGAGAGGCCCATCAGCAGCACGGACACTTATCGAGCGGAACACCTTCAAGAGTCAAATGACCAGGACGCAAAGGCCGGCGGCTGCGGCGGACCCCATCGGCTGCGTCCCGGCATTTTCTTGCGAACACGTACCATCAAAAGGGTGGCTAGCCCTTTTTTTTCGACTGACATACGGACCGGGATACCTTCAAGAGACAAATGACCAGGACGCATAGGTCGGCTGCTGCGTCCCGGCGGCACTGTCTTGCGAGCACGTACCATCATCAAAAGGGTGGCGAGTCCTTTTGCTTATCGACTGACATACGGACAAGAGACAAATGACCAGGACGCATAGGTCGGCTGCTGCGTCCCGGCGTCACTGTCTTGCGAGCACGTACCATCATCAAAAGGGTGGCGAGTCCTTTTGCTTATCGACCGACAGACCGAGCGAGATAAAACGAGACAAACGACCAGGACGCATCATCGTCGTCGTCGTCGTCATCATCATCAGCGATCAACATTTAACATTTAACATTTAACGATAACAATAATTTAACATTTTACATATAACGATAACAATAATTTAACATTTAACATTTAACGATAACAATAATTTAACATTTTACATATAACGATAACAAATTGAAAATGTGCAATTCTAATTCTTAAACAATGAAATGGCCAGAAGGTTGGCGAAAAATAACAAGAAAGAAAAACACTTATCTTTCAAAATCCATGGTCTCCAGGAGTGTCGCTGAGTCTTCTCTCGTCGTCGCCCGCCGCCGGTGTGTGTGTGTGTGTGTGTGTGTGTGTGTGTGTGTGTGTGTGTGTAATTGTGTTGTAACGCATAAACATGTTATTTGTATCTACTAATCAAGAGAAACACACAGTTCTAATTCGACGTCTTTCATCCTCAAGTGTTTCTCGGTAAATGAATAAATCAATAGACTGGCGCTCTCCCTCCATCCCTCCCTCTCTCTCTCTCTCTCTCTCTCTCTCTCTCTCTCTCTCTCTCTCTCTCTCTCTCTCGCTCGCTCGCTCGCTAGCACCCTCTCTTAAAAAGTTTTGCTGTTGCTCGCTTCCCCCTACTCTCTCTCTATTGACTTGTGTCCATACCCACACACACCCTCTTTATCTGCACGCTTTTAAAATCCCAGTATTTTCAAGGTTAAATCCGACTTAATTTAATAATAAATAAAAGATAAAAGAATGAAAGAAAGAAAGAAAGCAAAGCCTTGTTTACCCCCCCTCTCTCTCTCTCTCTCTCTCTCTCTCTCTCTCTTCTCTCTCTCTCTCTCATCACCATAGAAACCGGCCGCCTGCAGTAGTCAATCCAAAGAAAGTCAGAATATGAAATGGATTACAGTTGTCATCTGAAACAATGACCTTTTTTGAAAGTTTAAATGTACGTTAACTTGAAGGAATTTAAGAACGAATTCAAGAAGACCTTTTTGCGACTTTTAAATAATACTACTAATATTTTTTTTAGTTTGAATAATAATATTTTACAAGTACATGTCGAAGAAATGTCTACAGAAAGAAAGAAAAAAGATATAAGAGTAAGTAAATAAATTAGTGAAAGAAAGAAAGAAAGAAAGAAGAAAAAAGAAAGAAAGAAAAGAAAGAAAGAAAGAAAGAAAAAAGAAAGAAAGAAAGAAAGAAAAAAAGAAAGAAAAGAAAGAAAAAGAAGAAAGAAAGAAGATCTTATAGCTCCCGGCAAAAACAAGACTAAATTCATATTCCCCCATTAAGCTATTAAGGAACGTAACACGACTCCATTATTTCGTAACGTCACGTGATCAGGCCAGTACACACCGCGTGGTATGACGGGATAGAGTGAACTTTTTAACCTTTCCTTTGGCAGACTTAAATGCCCTTTAACGCTGACCTCCCGCTGAAGAGTGCGTCGTCACTGAGTGACCCCAAACACGCGGCGGTAAATTATTCAGGCCGATTTATGGATTTATTTTAGAGAGATTTTTTTAAAAACTTCTTTGTTGTTGAGCTTATGGGACAATCTGGCGATGGAAAAGAAAAATAATGAAATCTACCGCCCTGTAAGCTGAAGCGTTAGAATTCACGACTGCACCTCTGCAGAGGAGTAGGACTCCCCAATGGGCCAACTGTTGGCCGTGGGTGGCGACCCGTGATGCTTAAGGATAGAGCCCAGGTGGATGAGCAATACTCCACTTTGACCCTATCTTGGGATAGACGGGCGATCGGAGAGGCCCCCTCCGATCAATCGGCTGGTCACGTCAAGCCCTAGCACCTATATGATTCTCCCAACCCTATTGCCCTTATGGCAAGCCCCAACCCCTTTTTATCATATGGGTGCTAGAAGGCGGTGGTTGCGGGTCTACATGTCCTGGGAATGACGTTAAACTCTATCTGATGGTGAGGTTCCAGTTTTGGAGGTTTGGGGAATGTGGAGCACCCCATTCATCACCATTGCTCCCTGGTCCACTCTGACCCGGAGTGGTAGTACCTGTTAGGGTCCCATCTATGGGTTAAATAGAAAAATGTATTTATAAAAAAATGGTATTATCCATTAAGAATTGATTTATTTCAAAACTTTATTGGCATTAAATGACCCACTGAGGTTGATATGCCGTAAAAAAACAAAACCAAACCAAACCAAACGTTCAATCTTGATATATGTTTATATATACGTGTGTTTCCATGTGGCAGTTTGTGTCTGTATTTTCTGCACGCACGGACCTATGTCCCGTGTCAGAAAAGCACCTGCCCTAATGATTAGGGGTAGATTTTTCTCCCTCTCCCAGGTATTCCTGAATACCTGTAAAAGCCAAACCTACCCCTACCCCAAACACCGATTTTACATAAATGTAAACCCAATTTTAAGAGTGCTTTCTTTTTTTTTTAGTTTTAGGTTGTTTTTTTTTGTTGTTCCCCAGTTGAATATTCAATTCCTTTTTTGACGACAATGAAAAAAAACTGTTCACTAATCTGAAAGGCTTTTTCTGACTGAAATATTAAGTTACGTTTTGTTTGGGAAAAACAGAGAGAGAAAAAAATTTAAGGTACGTTAACATTACATAGCACGTATTCCTAACTTGAATTTTTAAACTTTGACAATTTAAAAGACCTTGTTATAAAAACGTAGACGAAGAGAGATATATAGATAGATAGATAGAGAGGTGGATAGATAGATATGAATAGACTGAGATAGATAGATAGATAGATAGATAGATAGATAGTATAGATATGAACAGACCGAGATAGAAGGATAGAAGGATAGATAGATAGATAGACAGATAGAGAGATGTGAACAGACTGAGATAGATAGATAGAGAGATAGATAGATAGATAGATAGATATGAACAGACTTAGATGGATAGATAGATAGATAGATAGACAGATAGATAGATAGATACTTAGATGATATGAACAAATTGAAATAGATAGATTGAGAGATAGATATGAACGGGAATACCCGCGATGGGAGAGTGCTCACAGGGTGGCGATCACGTACAGGGGAAGTACCCGTTGCAAACGGGGGTACCCGCGACGGGAGACCCCTCACGAGGGGGGGCGGTCACATAAAGCGGAAGTACCCGTTGCAAACGGGTTTTCCGACTAAGGGGGATGCCGACGGGGCTAGGGAGAACTTAAAGGGAAGTACCCGTTGCAAACGGGAGTACCCGCGATGGGAGAGTGCTCAGGGGGGGGGGTCACGTAAAGGGGAAGTACCTGTTGCAAACGAGGTTTCCGGCAAAGTGGGATGCCGACGGGCTAGGGAGAACTCGAAGTACAAGTACGTTGCAAACGGGAGTACCCGCGATCGGAGAGAGCTCTCGGGGGGGGGGATCACGTACAGGGGAAGTACCCGTTGCAAACGGGGGTACCCGCGACGGGAGACCCCTCACGGGGGGGGGCGTTCACGTAAAGCGGAAGTACCCGTTGCAAACGGGTTTTCCGACTAAGGGGGAAGCTGACGGGGCTAGGGAGAACTTAAAGGGGAAGTACCCGTTGCAAACGAGGTGTCCGGCAAAGTGGGATGCCGACGGGGCTAGGGAGAACTTGAAGTACAAGTACTCGTTGCAAACGGGAGTACCCGCGATTGGAGACTGCTCACGGATGGGGGGCACTTAAAGGGGAAGTACTCGTTGCAAACGAGTTTTCCGGACAAAGGGGGATGCCGACGGGGCTAGGGAGAACTTGAAGTACAAGTACTCGTTGCAAACGGGAGTACCCGCGATTGGAGACTGCTCACGGATGGGGGGCACTTAAAGGGGAAGTACTCGTTGCTAACGAGTTTTCCGGACAAAGGGGGATGCCGACGGGGCTAGGGAACACTTGAAGTGGAAGTACTCGTTGCAAACAAGAACAGTTTAAGAATACTTTTTAGAATATTTAAAATATAATAATAATAATAATAATAATAATAATAATAATAAATAATAATTTTCCAAGTGTAAATGCGATTGAATATTTACTTAAATTCAAACTTCGTAAAGTAAGAAATAAAGAATAAATAAATAAATCAAAGAAAGAAAGAAAGAAAGAAAAAGAAGCAAGCGGTGTGCCAAGCCTCTTAGTACTTTACCCTCCTCTTCGTCTCCGAGGTTTCTATGACGACCAGGCGACGTTCACTTGGCTTAGTCGGTCATCCCTAAATGAAATGGATTACGGGTTGTCGACTCAAACTTTGCCTATTTTCAATGTACTTAGAATTAAAGCAAAGAATCTGACTCTAAGTACATTCCTTGTTCTTGTTCTTTTAACAAGTTTTTAATAATGAGAAGAAACAGGTGGCCGGTTTCCATGGTGATGAGAGAGAGAGAGAGAGAGAGAGAGAGAGAGAGAGAGAGAGAGAGAGTGGGGGGAAGGGATCCTTAGAGATCGCTTCTCTCCCTTTATCTGCGCACTTTTTAAAATCCTGTATTTTCACGGTTAAATCCGACTTGATTTAATAATTAGGCATCAGCAGCACCGGCACGCGTTTCCTTTGGCTGCAGGGAGGACAGGGTTGGTCGGAGTGCACAGTGAACATTAACACTTCCTCGCGGAGGACACTGACTTAGCTACTGGGTAGGTCGGTCGGAGAGGCCCCATCAACAGCACCGGCACGCCGTTCCTTTGGCTGCAGGGAGGACAGGGCTGATCGGAGAGTCCCATCAGCAGCACCGGCACGCCGTTCCTTTGGCTGCAGGAGGACAAGGCTGATGGAGAGTCCCCACACGCACGACATCACTATATCATAGACAAAACAAAATATCGCACACACGCGCGTGGCACAATCATATCCCAGCTCTTCCACGCATTTCAGCAACGCACATGAATCATACACATATCGCCAACACAAAAATACGCACACGTAGAAGAAAAAAAAACAAAAACATCCGCTTCAGTAAACACGAAACACTGAGATACAGTTAAAAAGCACACATTTGA